>PGFW01019452.1:34099-46811 GCA_003123925.1 Haematobia irritans | reverse complement strand
TATCGTCAAGTTTGGTATAGCCCCCTTACTAGACCGACTCCCGATTTTACTTCTTGGCTTATAGAAACCGTAGTTTATTCAATTTGGCCTGAATTGGAATCTAGAGGTATTTTGGGGCCGTAAAGAGGTGTGCTAAAAATTGTGATATCGGGCCCATGTTTTTTCGGTATAGGCCCTCCTATAGACCTATCTCCCGCGTTTTACTTCTTTGCGGCCTTATAGATTCCGTTGTTTTTATTTTCAATTTTACCTGAAATTGGAAATCGAGAGGCTACTTTGGAACATAAAAAGGTGTGCAAAAGGTGAGTATCGGTCCATGCGTTTGGTATGGTTCCCATATAAACCGACCTCCAGGATTTGGGCTTGGGCTTATAGAAATCGCTAGTTTTTATTCCAATTTGGCTGAAATTTGGAAATTCTAGATGTATTTAGGATCCATAAAGAAGTGTGCTGAAACATGGGAGTATCGTGTCCATATTTTGGTATAGGCCCTACATAGACCGATTTCCCGATTTTACTTCTTGGGTTTCTAGAATCCGAAGTTTTACCCTATTTACCTGAAACTTGAAATCTTAGAGGTATTTTTCGGGCCATAAAGATGTGTGTTCGAAAACGGTGGGATATCGCGTCCATATTTTAGTATAGCCCCCATTAGAACGATCTCCCGATTTAACTCCTTGGGTTTCTAGGAAAACCGTTTTAGTTTTTTTTATCTGATTTGCGGAAATTGTAAATATTCTGGTATTTTAGGCTCACAAAAAACGTGATCGGATTAAAGTTTTTTTTTCGGTCCATTTCTGGTAATGCTCGCATATGACCGATTTCACTTCCTTGAGGGTATAGAAGGCGCACTGATCATGAAAATTGCATTGAAACTGAATGTAAATTTTCTAGATTTACTTCTCGGGTGAAAATCTTACAGATTTCAAATCAAGACGTTATTTATAATTTTCTTGCACCTTCCAAGAGATTGCTTAATACTTCCTCTAAAACTCAAACAAAAATGATTCTTATAAATCCAGAATTGACTATAAGTCTTCATAGTCGTAATTATCTTTAAATTTATCTTCGTGGAGTGTACTTGGTGAATGCTCTGCTTGATCTGTCATCAAAACCCCCCTGAACATTTCAATGAGTGAAACTTCTCTAAATATTTGTTTCTGATGGTGGGTTATTTAAGATTCGGCCCGGCCGAACTTACTGCTGTATATACTTGTTTTAATATAACTTTTTCTCATGATAAAAAATTCAATATTTATTTTTAACACATTTGCAAAAATTAAAACAAATATATCGTATTTAATTTGGCTTCCCATCTTGCATTTTATCTATTTTTCTTCTTTACTGTCATAATAATCTCACTAATGATTGATTTATTTCAAAAATTTATTATGCAATTTGTGTTATAGAATTCATTTCTTGTTATTTCTTCTATACTCCTTGTATATGGATGACGTTATATCTTCATTAAGATTTCATAATTATTTCACTTTGCTATTATAGTTTTTGTTAAATTCTTTTGCTTACTTTATGAATTATAGATATTTTGGTATTGTGAGATTTTGCTTTTTAAAAGTCAGTCCAAATAAACGGAAATTCTAAGAAATTAATTTTCAAACAATTCTGTGTGAAAATTTGTCATTAGCAACTGTTGGCAGTTTGTGATGGTGATTCCATTCTTTGCTTTTTCAATTCCATTCTACAACAAACTGGGCGTGTGTAGTAAACTTCAACTCAACACATCGTTTACTTTTTCAACCATGATTTTTAGTATTCAATCTGCTGTTGTTGTCATGAGGCAGAATAAAGCGATGAAAAATTGAAATTCGAGGCTTAGAGGGTAACAGAAAAATTACATATTACTAATGACATCTATACCATGCTTGTCCATTGTATAAATTGTAAATTAGATATAAAATCAATTTTTTTCTAATGAGATCAATACAAAGATACCAATATAAAATAATAAATTCATATATACTACATATAAACTTTTTTTTTATATAAAAATGTTTTCATACCTTAGTTTCGTTTCACTCCTAGAAGTAAAAAATAAAAATATTTTTTATTATAAAATATTTTTGTTTTTGAAATTATATTTCTTAGCTTAAGATTTCCAAATGTTTATGTTCGCATTACTGTGCATAAAATTCTTGGTGGTCAATAGTTATTTTGAGGCTTATCACGCAAACACTCAACATTACTGATGTCTAAAAGTAATCGTTGGCTATTCGATTTCTATTTAATTGACCTACCAATAAGAAAATTCGTGGGAAATAGAAAATATAGTTAGCCGAAGCAAGTAAAGAAAATTACGTGGGTAGAAATAAAAATATAGTTAGCGAAGCGTCTTTCCTGTTAAAAAAATCCTAAAAATACAGTACCATACATAGAAAGTAGAAAAGACAAGTGCAATAGTGACAGCCGTAAGTTCGGTGCTCAGCCGAATCTTTATGTACCCTCCAACGGATTGCGTAGAACTTTCTACTAAAAACCGGCATCCAAAGTAACATGACTATGGTTGGCGCCTGGCAAAGTCATCATCTAAAACATCTTAACAACAATCGTTCTAGATAATTGTAAAGTTATCCATGCGGGATATATAGTAGAAAAAAAAGTTGATTGAATATACGTATATATTCAGTTCTATGACCGGTATATTTACGGCCCCAACAAAAAAAATATATATAAGAAACGATATTAACTTTTTGTCGCGTAATATATAGAGCCAGAATGAAATCATGGGAGCCGTTTTATATGGGGTATATACAATTATGAACACGATCCACCATTTGTAAAAAATTCGTTGTAAGCGAAAAAAACTCAGTCAATTCTATAGAGACTAAAATTTTGCCAAAATTTTCTGTAGAAATAAGTTTGTGACAAAATTTTCCATACAGCTAGGCGAAAATGTACCAAATGTTCAACCGGATCGGATGATTTTTCCTTTCCAAGAGTCGGACCGGTCAAGTTGGGGATCGGGTTTAATACAGGGCATACTATAATTAATTATAACGATATGGCCCAATTACTAGAGAGCACGGTTGGGCAATGGTTAGCATGCCGCTTGCATACACAAAGGTCGTGGGTTACGTTCTGCTTCGACCGAACACCAAAACAGTTTTCATCACGGTGGATTATTCCCACTTCAGTAATGTGGGTGACATTCTGGAGGGTTTCATACTTCTCTAGTGGTTTCACTGCAATGTGGTAACGCCGTTGCACTCGGCTATAATAAAGGAAGGTCCTCTTTGCATTGAGTTAACATGAATCGGGCAATGTCAGTGATAAAGAAAAGTTCAGCAAGTTGAGTACACAATGGATCTGTAATAAGTTCTAAGTTAGCCTGATACATCGGCTGCACCTAACCTAACCTTACCTAACATGGCCAATTCTGCCCATGGTTGTTAGAGACCATATACAACATCATGTATCAAATTTCAGCCGGATCCGGCTGAAATTTGCTTCTCTTTGAGGCTCCAAATCTGGGGATCGGTTTATATGGGGGCTATATATAATTATGGACCGATTTTCGAATGCTGTTTTGTTCCTATGGTCAACAAAAACTATCCTGCCATGAAAAAAGGCATACCGGCTTCTAAATTTTTATTGATTTCGCGCCAAAAACAAACGCGAATTCAAGGCAAGGATACCTTTAAGACCACATTCTCTTTTAAATTTGAGTTTTATGTACTTGGTGCTAGGAAACAAATTTTAATTAATTCGTTATTTAAGCTTTTCTTTCTTCATTTCCTAGATGTCATTTAAAAATATGTTAATGACAAATTAAATTTCAAAATTCAGACTCTATTTCATGTAGAAATTTTGCTATGTTTCAAGCAAAAATGCCTTTGAAATAAAGTATTGACAAACATATCCTCTTTTTGAATGTTTTGTTGCTTTGTAGCAGGTATAAACAGTCAACAAACTTAAGAAGGATTTCATTCGTTTATAATAATTTTCAGAATTATTGACTTTAGTCAAACAAAATTTTCGTTATGTAAGATACCAGTTTAAGTTTGAACTATTAGGACACAAGGACTTTTGGCAAAATTTATATAGAGAAATCTTTGGCTTCACGTTATTACGTTTCAATGTGGTGAAATACAAACGGAAGAGAACAGAAAATATAATTTTTTTATAACATATAAGATTATTTGCACATCACCACTCGGATCGGCTATAAAAAGGAATCGCTCAGCACTCATGATAAAAGAGAAGTACACTACTGTGGTATCACAATGTACTGAATAATCTAAGTGAGCCTGAAATATCGGACTGTCACCATACCTAACCTAACCTAACCTTCATCACAAATTTTACTTGATCCAAATAAAGTTTTACTTGTATCAATTCATTTTTTTAATTGGTGTCAATCATATATTCATTCCTTGATTAAAGAAATGTTAAATAAAAATTAATTGGTTCAATTAATTTCGTAATTGAAACCAAAAAATTTTAAGCATCGACTCAGACAGAATTACATTGACATTCATCGCAATTTTCAAGGCTGAAATACTTAGAAATAGAATGATTTTAGATCTTTGTCCGAAAACGGAATTGGTCCATAATCTCTGATATTCTGAAGTCTTAATTAACTGTACGGAAAAAAATCATATATTGATACTAAGATGCCGGTTTTCCTTTTTTTGTCGACCTAAAATGTTCTCATTTTTTATAATACTTTTGTTGCATTGGCCATGAGGAATTTTAATTCGTTTCATTTCAAAGAATAGTTACAGTAGCAGTACACTGACCAACAAGAAATATTATGTACTTCTTAGGAGGCCAATAAATATTTAAAAATAATTAAATTATTATTAACAAATTAAATTAACGCAAAATCAATTCCCCTAAAATGGAAGTGACAATTTCTGTTCCCACCAACTGTTCAGCAAGTTCTTTCTAGTAAATTCATGTTTATTAAAATTAAATTCTTAGTTTTAAATAATTTTACAAATAAATTATTTTGCAAAACTAAGCTCTGGTTGTTGCTTAAATGAATCATATGTTAAATAATTGTTTATTCGTTTTAGAAAAAGCGATTAAGGCTCACCTAAGACGACGAGGGATGTAAGAAATATTTTAGGAAAAAAAGAAATAATTTCAATGGGGCTGCAACGGCACAATTAATCAGTGTGAGTTTTCATTTTTAGGCAGATTGAATATTCCTTGTTTCCAATATTATCAAAGTTTTTTTATTTTTTTCAAAATTTTTTGTTCAACAAGCCTCGTTACAGACCACCTAATGTTACCGTTGGCCATTGGTTACTTAGACAAATTAGATATCTTACCAACACGGATCTCTTATTAAGTCTGATGAACGGTGTAAGTAAAATAATTTACAATGCCATGTTTCTGGGAAATAAAAAGCAAATATAATTAAATTTTTTATGCTTTTTCTACAGAGTAACATGTCTTGTTGTTGTCACGCTGGCTGGATAATTTTAGCCTTACCTTTTTTAATTAGCAATACACGGTGATATAAAATCAATTTATCGATTGATAATATTGCCATAATTCTCAAAAACACCAATGGTTGCAACTTCCCACACCATGCAACATGTATTTAGAAATTCTCTGATAATGTTAAGCTCGGGTTATACAGGTATTGATGACTTTAGTTCGGAAACCGAAGACGGGCTTCTCTTAATTTAGTTCTTATATAGGTGTCGTAAAAAGAATTAAGAAAAATTTTATAAATCGGATGAGCGATTATTTTATACCTTACACAGTTATGAGGAACTTATTCTCTGGAACCTGCATTTTCGTCTTGCAGAAACTATTTTGGTTTTTGTTTTTTACCATTAATAAATAAGAGAAGTTCGAGTTAACATGCAGATATTTCACTCGGACTTATTTATTTATTTCATATTTATACTTATAATAAATTTGCAAGTATACGAGAATGACATCGCAAGGTCTTACAGCTTATTCACACGAATTATTTTGCATTGATTAAAGGCGTTCATTCTTTAAATTTTTATATTGAACATGGACGCCAACAGTGTGCTGAATGACCGTTTATATTGGTCTATTTCGCGATATAGTTACAAGGAGGTAATATCGAGAATTAAAAAGGAATTCGTGAGTAAATATTTTCAATTATTTCAATTTGCTCAATACTTCGAGTCATTTATTTTTCTGACTTTGATAAATCGATTTTGTTTGAAGTACAGCTACATATTATGCTGATCCCTTCAGAATTTCTCATTCTTTAATTGGGCTAAATGTTGGTCCGCTTCACTATTAATTATTTAAGCAAACCTACTTTATTCGGTTTCCAATTTTTCGATACACCCGTCCGTCATTATACTTTGAATATCATATCTGATCATCAAGGAAACCTTTGCAAGTAGTTATTTGATTTTGCTTTACAATTTAGAATGTAGAATTATTTTAAGTTTCGTAGTTAGATTTCCTGAATATTTTTTGCTGTATTTTTTTGATATAAAATTCCATGTAGCCTGTATCGTCTATTTTACTTGATTTAACAAAGGATGCGTTTAAGTATAGTAAAAGTCTGCTATTGTAGATATTCTGATCCAAGCTTCATATTAAAATCAAGATTTCGAAGCACAACCCAAGAGAGTGTCTAGCGTTGCACCCGGTGGCTCGATATGGTGCATCCCGTTATAATTTATGAACAAA
The DNA here is from genome assembly GCA_003123925.1 of Haematobia irritans. Classification (NCBI taxonomy): domain Eukaryota; kingdom Metazoa; phylum Arthropoda; class Insecta; order Diptera; family Muscidae; genus Haematobia; species Haematobia irritans. The sequence goes on along the minus strand of PGFW01019452.1, from coordinate 40,160 downwards.
GTTTACTTCTAAAATCTTCAAGTAGTATAATTTGTGGAACATACGTTGCTAAAGTGGCGAATTTCAAAAAAATGGTTTAGATATTTTGGTAATTTGTTGGATGATTTGAGAAAATTTTTATAGAATAAAATGGTGACAAAATTTCTATAGAAATAAAATTTTGACAATAATTTTCTATAGAAATAAAATTTAACAAAATTTCTATAGAAAAAAATTTTACAAAATTTTCTAAAGAAATAAAATTTTAACAAAATTTTCTAAAGAAATAAAATTGAGAATTTTTTATATAGAAATAAAATTTTGACAAAATTTTCTATAGAAATAAATTTTGACAAAATTTTCTATATAGAAATAAAATGTTGACAAAATTTTCTATAAAAAAAAATTTTGACAAAATTTTCTATAGAAATAAAATTTTGACAAAATTTTCTAAAGAAATAAAATTTGCACAAATTTTCTATAGACAATCAAATGTTTGATCAAAATTCTCTTAGAAATAAAATGCTGACAAAAATTTTCTGTAGAAATAAAATTTTGAGCAAAATTTCTATAGAAATAAAATTTTGGCAAAATTTATATAGAAAAAATAAAAATGTTGAGCAAATTTCTAAAAGAACTATAAATAAATTATTGACTAAAATTTTCTTAAAGAATTAAAATTTCTAAGGAAATAAATGGTTGACAAAGTTTTCTTATAGAATAAATGTTGAAGAAATTTTCTACATAGAAATAAAAATTTGACAAAATTTTCTATAGAAATAAAATTTTGACAAATTTCTATAGAAATAAAATGTTGACAAAATTTTCGAAGAAATAAATGGTGACAAAATTTTCTTATAGAAATAAATTTTGAACAAAATTTTCTATAGAAATAAATTTTACCAAATTATCTATAGAAATAAATTTATGACAATTTTCTATAGAAATAAAATGTTTAATTTTTTCCAAATTTTGACAAAGTTTTTCACATAGAAATACAAACTTGACAAATTTTTCTACTAGAAATAAAAATTTGACAAAAATTTTGCCTGTAGAAATAAAATGTTTAACAAAATTTTCTGTTAGAAATAAATTTATTGGACAAAATTTTCTATAGAAATAAAATTTGACAAAATTTTCTAGAAATAAAATTTTGACAAAATTTTCTATATAAGAAATAAAATGTTGAACAAAAATTCTAGAGAAATAAATGTGACAAAATTTTCTAGATAAATAAAAATTTTTTCTAAAAAAAAATTAACATTTAAACTTTTTTATATAGAATTAAATTTGACAAAATTTTTTGCTACATAGAGAATAAAGTGTGATAAAACGTTTCTATATAGAAAAAAAAATGAGAAGAAATTTTCAATAGAATAAAATTTTAACAAAAATTCTATTAGAAATATATTTTAACAAAATTTCTATAGAATAAAATTGTGACAAAAGTTGAAATTCCCCAAATTTATGGAAATTCCCCACCAATAACCCCGAAGTCCCCACTCAGAAATTTCGTCCTCATTCACGAAAAATATTTTCCAATTTGGGGAAAATATCCTCAATAACTGGCAAACACTGATTAGGACCATTGGTCATGAATACGCCCTATGTCCATGTTAGTTCCTTTTATATGGTCCGAACGGCCGTTTTTCACATTTCGGTGAAACCACCTAGAGCGAGCTCTGTGACAGACACTCAGAAATGGCACTGGACGGGGGTATTCAAGCCCTGAAACGTTTTATGTGTTCGGTCAAAACTTGTATATGAGGATTTGAAGGGTTGTTTTTCTAACAGCTTGCAGATCGCCATCTATAATTATATATAATTATCAATTTCTATTGTAATTTTAGACATTTTAAATATAATGTCGGAATATTGGCCACGGATGACTCTTTTGCCCACAAAGGTCATTCTGGAGTGCAATTTTTGACCACCTTTTAATATTGAGGCGTTCTCAGCAATGACACGATGAATATTGGTTCTAAAGGTCACATTATCGTTGCTGGAAACCCAATGCCTCTATTTCAGGTATCCCACAAAAAATAATCAGTTGCATCAAATCACACGGTTGGTCAATTTTTCAAAAGTAATGTTGTCGTTGCAATGTTCTTTCAATTGAATCTCCATTGTTACGCCCGCAGTTTATTGACCATCCGTGTGAAACCACATTCATTTACATCCATATCTTGAAGTTTTGACACAAAAATCATTGTTCATGATTCTGTATCAATTTACTTCGTTAGACCGATCGAACAGGTATAGTTTTTATTCGGGATGGCATTTCGTATTCTTGAACGGGAATTTTTCGTTGTTTTACATATCCTTATCAACCAATAAGCGCCTCATCACCTAACGAGAATTTTTGCGGATTTCGTTTAATTTATTAGGCGATTTCCACGATTGGGCGCCTTGTTCTGGAGTTAACTTATTCATTTATGATTTGCCTAAACAATTACGCGGATGTAACGTCACTTTATACTGTCAAAACAGTGATTTATATTAATAAAAAAAAATCATTAAAAACACCCTTTTAAGACAGAACATTCTGAGATACGAATATCGTATTTCTGTGGGACCGGCAAAGTGATACGCGCAAAATAGCTCCAAACAATCCCATTTTCTAATGTAACTTTCACTTTACTGAGGTTTTAAAATGGAAACTAAATGAATTTTACTGCAAGATCTTAATTTTCGGTTTGTTGAATAGAGTACAGATCAGGATTGGCATTTTGTTCGATCGGACCACAATTGGTCCAAAAAATTATTAATTTTTAAATATGGTCGCGACAATGAAAATTTTGTTGGTCCATTTCGTTCAAATTCGGTAATTTTTTTAAATTTTCTTAGAATAAAAATTTTGCGATAATTTCCTATGGAAATAGAATATGAAAAATTTCTATAGAAATAAATTTGAAAAATTTTCTATAGAAATAAAATGTTGAACAAAACTATTCTATAGAAATAACATTTTTGACAAAACCGTTCTAAAAGAAATAAAAATTTTCGACAATCTTTCTTAGTAATAAAATTTTGACAAAATATTTCTATAGAAATAAATTTGGACAAAATGTTTCTATAGAAAAAAATTGACGGACATTTTCTATAGAAATAAAATTGACAAGCATTTTCTATAGAAATGAAAATCTTCAACACATTTTCTATAGAAAATAAAAATTTTGACAACAAATAGTTCGTTATACGATATAAAATGTTAACAAAATTCTTCTTATAGAAATACAAATTTAACAAATTTTCTATAAAACTAAAATTTTGACAAAATTTTCTTAGAAATAAATTTTTAAAAAATTTTATATAGAAATAACTAATGTCTGACAACATTTCTACAAGAAATAATAATTTTATCTTGGTTTTAGTCCAGCTCAAGAGTCATTTAATGAAAAAACTCCAGATGTTTTTTATTCGAGTTTACTTTATTTGAAGGGCCAATATTTCGATTGACATCGTCAATCTTCATCAGGGGCCAGGTAATTAAATAAACAGAGTGAATTGCACTGATACTGTTTTATGAGCTGGACTAAAACCAAAAATATAGTTTAAACCACAGCGTCAACAATCCAAAGAAATAAATTTTGGACAAACAATTTCCTATAGAAAATAAAATTTTGCAAAATTTCTATAGAAATAAATTTGACAAAATTCTTCTATAGATAATAAATGTTGACAAAATTTTCTATAGAAATAATCAGTTTGAAAAATTTTCTATAGAAAAAAATTTTCACAAAATTTTTTCCTTTAGCAATAAAATATTGACAAAATTTGTCTATTAGAAATTAAATTGTGACAAAATTTGCGTATAGTTAGGTTAGGTTAGGTTAGAGTCTCAAGTGGGCAGCCTATTACCCTCGCCTCTCTTCCCTCTCTCAGTCCATTGTCGATACACATTTACTAAAAGTACCTCATTACATCATGGGCACTTCTAGTTTTAACGCTGAACCTCTCTTGATTATTTTTCTTGTTGAACAACCAGATTGTCCAAAAATATTAGCAGACTGCTTAAGTTAACGTTTTCCAGATCGCCAGTAATCTGAAGCTATATGCTCCTAAAGTTGCTTTGCTCTTTACAACAAATGCAGGACACTCACACAAGAGGTGTTTAATGATTCTTTTCCTCCGCCAATCATGACAGCCTTCATACAATAGTCCATTATACTTCGCGCCAATAGTTTTATTTTGCAAAAATCTCCTATCAGGCATTCTTCGAACGTTTGTATAGCAGTTATCGAGGATGAACCTGGACGTCTCGAGAACATTAGCCATATCTAGTGTGACGGTTTAAGTGAAATGGGGCCATATTTGCTTGGTGTCGTTTACAACCCTTGCATTATCCCATCGGAAATTTGCCATCAAACAGCCCTTCTCACGCGCATGAGCTTGCATAGGTAGGCTAGCGGGCATACCAACAAATTCCTAGTTCCCCTGGAATATGTACGGTAGTCCCTATTGCCTTGCCAACTTATCCGCCTACCTTTTATGCAGTTCCCCGGAAATGTTTCCTATGGCCAGGTACTCCATATTAGGTGAATATTTATGCTCAGCCATCTCATTGCAGAGATTTGCGGCAATCGATGGCCGTTTTCGAGTGGAAATCACGAAGCTCCAAGGATTTTTATTGCAGGGTGACTGCTGCTGAGGTATATATTAATGCCACATTTTTTCGTTCTGCGAACATTACTTCTCAAGCCAATTCCCCCCCGCCACCTACTCTTATTGCTATATTTCAGCTGCAAGAAAGACATACAGTTGATTAGGTATCTTTTACGCTATTTGAAGTTCCAGGTCATTTAGAATATACTCGAAACCCACTTGTCATCAATTTGAGCCTCAGCCTGTAGAAATCAGTATATTCTTTATTCCCGGTGTATGTGTGCACCACGCTCATGTTGGGCGATTAGAGTCTAAACTTTTAGTCGAAAGTGGACTCGCCAAAGTGTATCCACTACGGTTTTTTAGGCACATTGACTTATTTTTGAGCGACAGAACAGTGACGTAACCATTTTCGACCACAGCGATAGTTCGCGCAACCGCCACAGCCGTTGTTGCCACTGCTGTTTGCAAAAATGCTAAAGGCAATGAGATGCATCATGGACATTTAAAGGAATTTGCTTCTTCTTTGCTGAATGCGCTGAAATACAAAACACGCCATACGCTGAACTTTATCTAAGACCAGTCGCAGTTCTTGAAGTGCGGCACCAGACTACCAACACCATATAGCATTATAGGTTAACACGCCGTTATAGCCAATGCGCCCACAATTTTGGTTTTAGTCCACTTTTTCCTATTGCCTTTTTTGCACGAGTACAAAGCTACAGTATGCTTCCTCGCCCTTTCTTCTCAATATTAAGCTTAAAGCTTCAGCTTTCCTGTCCAAAATAACGCCAAGGTATTTTGCACATCACAAAGGGAATTTTCAATACCCCCTTTTTAAGAAATAGGCCTAACCCGTGGGAGTTTTTTGCGATCTTTTTCAGTACATGGACTAATTTCTGTCTTTGCAGGATTTACCCAAGACCATTGGTCTTTCGCCATTGTTCAGTTCATCCGGGGCCCGTTGAATAATATCTCTGATTTGATGGAATTTTCCCTGATGCAGGAGCTACATCATTCTGCGTATGCACCACTTTATCCTTTCTTTTTCTAGAGTAACCAGAAGGGCTTTTATAGCAACATTCAAGAAGAGGTGATAGAACTCCTACCTTGGGAGATGCCTCTGTTCACATACTTTTGTATGTTTGCTTGTCCTAGTGGCTGAATATACGTCTCTTCATTTAGCTAGGTTCGTCTAACAGCCTATGTATAACGGTTCAACGTCAGAGTTGTCAGTCCCATTAATATCGAGCTCGATGTGACATTAGTTGACGCCCCTTCGATGTCTAGATAACGCCACGATTGTGTATTCTTTGGACAGTATGAGCTTTCAATTAAGCTGACTAGTTTTCATGTAAGTGCGGTCTCAGTAGACTGCCCTTCGAGTATGCATGCTGTGCGTTTCGAGAACAACTTGAATCGAGTGATAGTTCTAAGATAAATATCTATATCCTCTCCAGAGTTCTTAAGTAGGAAT
>PGFW01019408.1:0-10701 GCA_003123925.1 Haematobia irritans | reverse complement strand
AAAATTTCCTTTCTAATCGTTAAGTCCTTTACCATGTCATTTCATATAAGAGATGTAACATTTCCAAATGACTTACTCATGTTAACGATCATATATCACTATCCTATTTCCACCTCTAATTCACAAATTTAAGTAAAATCAATAATATTTGAAAAATTAACTATGGCACACTTTGAAAAGTTTTCCACTTAAATTTTTTGGATTTTCTATCCTTAGATTCATGGTATCATATATCCACAATGTGGTGTCCGAAACATTTTCGAAAATAATTAATAAAAAAAAAGAGGCCGATGAGTTCAAGTGTTTCCAGACGGTAAATAACATAATTAGAGGGTGTACTTGGTAAATGTACGGTCTTGTAAAACTGCTTTTCATGGAGTATCGCATAATGTTTTATGCGATACTCCATTGAAAGACAGTGACTTTGATCGTAGAAACAATTTCAATATTTTTTGGTCCAGAAAATCAAACATCATGGATTGGTTATGGTTCGATGTAGAACACAGAGGAAGCCGAAAATAGGTCGTTGTTACCGAAAAATTCACAAAATTATTTTGACTGACCAATAATTGAAATTGAATCAATCACATGCATACGCTGGCATCGCTCCAAATATGCTTCCAATCGATATTTCCTATAAAAGATCCCACAAAGATCTTTGAAAAGGAATTTGACATATTTTTTGAAGTCTAAACATACAAACCGTGACTTAGGGGACTCAGTTTGGAACTTTTTTTCTGATTTTGGTTAATTTTTTAAGCTAGGTGGTAGAAATACGAGCTCTATAAAATAAGAGTTTGTGTGAATAATCAAACAATTTTACTATTTTGGGCAAAGAATTGTTAGATTAGTTATAGTGACAGTTCATTGTTTTAGGCTCACTTGTACTATTCAGTCCAAACTTGAACTTCACTCTTACCTATGATTTTATATTTGGCTCAAGGACAAGGGACCATTTTAGTGCAGGGACAGATCGGCGTTTCATATTGTAGTCAAACCACTAAGATAAGCCTTGGAATACTAAGAAATGACACCAGCACTACTGAGAGAGGGTAATTCACCTCTGTCGGTTTGGTCGAAACTAGGTTTAAACCCATCGAATACGGCATTTTAATCATTGCACCACGTGTGTAGTTAGACTATTTTATTTCAATTTTGCGCAGAAATTCATTCATCACTGAGACTTCTAGCTTCGGTGAGCAAGGAGCTAGAATTTATACTCATTATTAAAGGACGAGAAATGCCATAGTAAAAATTCAGAATATTTGGTGAAACATACGTGTACGCTCGTAATGCCATATTTTATCTATTGTTTTAAAAAACATTGGCTGCAAGAGTTATCGATACCTCATATGTAGCTCAAACTCCTCAAAGTGAAAAAAATGTCTGTATCTCACTATAAATCGTAATGATACTTTTAGCGATGCGCAACGCCATGGCTATAACAACACCTGAAATGATGTGTCCGTAGTGTCAATTAAATGACTAAGGGTCTGAAAATATCACGTGAACGGATTCTATATATATTGAAAAACGAGCTAATGGTAGACGTATAAACGTTACACTCGAAATAGCAAAGTATTAGCTTGGGTGGTGTTTTCCCAAATTGAACCCAATTGACCAATTTGTAATCTATGAAAATGATGGTAGTGCGCAAGTAGGAACGCCCATCCGATGGTATTCTCCTTATCATGGTACGGACATCAATGAAAGCCGATTTCAGCTTTGCAATAGTTATATTCGAGGCTAGTGTCCAAGTTAATTTGAATGGTAATGGGGGGAAAATATTGGGGAACGTGGTGACATGGACATGCACAAATTTGGTCATGAACCACGTGTATGCCAAGAATGGCTAAAATTCATGGTCTGAAGTTCATTTCCTCCATACTATGGGTGCCCAATTCGTAAGATGCCTATCCAATAGGATTTGCTTTTTAGGTCATCACAGAATATCTGCCAGTATGGATGCGACGAAGAAAGCCATTGCATGGCAATGGGTAAAATATCAGCAGATTACATTCGTGCAGCTTGAACCTCATTTCTTGATCGAGTAATAATAAAGGTAGCTATATAAGCAAGTGTCGTGTAACGGTTTCCATACCAGCCTTGCATACAAAGGGTCACGACTCATGTGTTCAACCCCAGCTTGATTCGAACACCAACAAGTTTTTATATCCTCTCAGTAATTCTGGTGAGTTTCATAACATTTCTTGAGTGGTTTCCCCCTAAAGTGAAACGCCGTTCGGATTCCGCTGTAAAAAGGATGTCCCTTGTCATTAATTTGGTGCCACTAGCATGGCTAGCATGACTGCCTAATTTTTTTGCGGTGGATTATCTCTTCTTCTGGACTGAATAGTCTAAGTGAGGTTGATATAGCGGGCTGCCACTATACCTAATCTAATCTAGCCCCTGTCAGTAATGGTGGTGAACCTTTCTAAGCGTTTCTTTAAGTGGCCTCACGGTAACGTGAAATGCCGTTAGGACTCGGTCATAAGAAAGATATCCCTTGAGCTAAACATACAATCGGACTAAACTCATTAATAACTAAGAAGTTCACCACTTGTATCGCAATGAATAGTCTAAGTTAATCTAAAATAATGATATACCCCCATATTCTGATGTTCGGAATCACAAATCGCAAGAGTTTATTTTTCTTATAACAAAAAAATCTTGATACTACTCTCGGACTTCAATCCGATTTCAATTCAAACTTCTCATTAAAGAGAACTATTTTGCCTAATTTTAAGTTGGTATGTTTTTGGGTTAAGAAAATATCGGAAAACAAAAATTTTCCAATTCCGAAATGTCATTTTTTCAGATATAGCTATTCACAATTCTTTTTGGTATAAACCACTGTATACGCAATCTAGAGCTCTACGTGGTGTATTCTCAAGTGACAGCAATTCCAACACAGAGTAAACTTGAAACACGTGTTCTTGCCAAAGTTTCCCTTATTTGCGGCAGTTTGGTGGCAGGGAAATCCGATAAGTGTTAACTGAACACTTTTGAACATGACATTTCTCACAATTGCGAAAAGAAAAACCCGCTCATCTCTATTGTATATCGTTTTGTCAGTGTCTGTATTGGAGGATGATGTAAAACATATGTGAATAGCTATTCTAGTACTCAGATTGAAATGATCTTGAATATGATGGCAGTCTCCGTTTAGAAAGAACGTGACATTCTCAATTATTCTTCTGATTTACAACTCATCAATTGGGAAAATTTCTATGGTCAGTTATACTTGCTATATTGGGAAATCTTTTTTTAACAAACATGTGTGTGTGTATGAGGCATAAAGTAAACGTGTGGAAAATTCAAATTTTCACTGCATGGAAATCTCAATGATTTAAGCAGGTTGTGTAGGATATTTAATTTTAGTAGATTTTACAAATTGGTGTTAAAATGTTACTACAGAGACACATGCTAAGCAGAATCCTAGAGAGGGCAACGTGTTTTTAACTTGTTCATTTTCGGAATGTTTTGAGAACATGAGATTGTGTGGTTAACGTGCTCTCAACTGTATATGAGCATTGGGATTTTACGCCCGCATATGAAATCGTTAGCATAATTTTAAATGGGAAGTTTTGAATTGCTAATGTGTACAAAGTGCAAAAGGAATTGCCTATCTATGACGTTCAGAAAAATTCAGCAGAGAGTAGGATTTGTGGGTTATCAACATGTGGTCCAACGTACTATTAGATTTTCTATTGTTTTTCTTGTGCATCATCAAGACTTCCACCGAGTTAATTTTTTTCAGTTTCTTTATCGCCTGTAGACTTAAGTTTTTCCTCTCTTAACACGTGTTGTTGACAAGTCGTGGAAATGCAGGTTTTTCTTCACCAGGAATTAACAAAAGAAACAAGTTGGGCTTTCCGAGTCCCAATCTGTGTTTGGCTGAACGTGACTTGACGTGTGCCATTCATGTTACCAATGCTTAGGAATTTTTCTCCATGCTTTTATTAATGTCATGGAGGTCAGTTTCATTTGTAGGCATGATAACGCTTGGTGGGCTTGCCTCAAATGACTTGTGCCTGCTGCCACAGGCATGGATTCTGTGACATGTACTATGCTATAAGTTGTATGGTGTGCATTTTTATTTTTAGTTTTTATTGTTTTTAATTCATTTTTTTTTTTGATTTGTTAAATATAAATTCTAATATGTGTTGTATTCAATATTTACAAATACAGAAGGTAGTCAATTTAATTAATTACAATTTATTTGTAAGGATGGTGAAACTTGTAATATTCTTTGAAATTAGCTATTTTTGTCACAAAACTTAAGACTTCACACATACAGCACCTGATACAGGCTTCCTGTAAGGTGTGGGGTATTGGTCAATTAGGCAAATATTGTGCCACAAATAACTTATCAACATTTTTACAGGAGCTTTACAATTTTGGAAATCGCGCCATGTGTATCGTGGTGTTATGTATCCAATTTGAGTTACTTTCAACTGTGTTCGACAAATTCTTTTTGATTTCGGTCTAATATCAGCCTAGTATGACCTATTGTTATACCAACAATTTTTGATTTGGATCAGCTCATTCTGAAACGTGAACATTTGTCTCGTCAGAGTATACGATATTCGAACTCATCGCCACGTTCGTTGAAATCGCAGCGCATACATTGCTCGTCGAGTCTGGACTTCTTACATGATTTGATGTATGAATCTGTGACTTTGGAACTTGTACGGCTTTACTTGAGCTCTTTTTTCTATATTACAATAAAATGCCTTAGAGCGTGGACTCCGTTTTTTTTTTAGATTCATGCTTTTCAGTTTATTTTGGACCACCATCACGCGTTTGTTAGATTTATCAGTATCATTAAACGATTAATGGTTGGAAAACTTTTCTTTTGCTTACTTATAATTTTTCTGTTATATAGGGCAAAAGTGTACACCCAAATTTTTATTTTTTTATTAATGCTGCTGGGTGCTTCTTTTAGGAGCGGAATGAACCAATCGAACATTAGCTGCGTTGACGTCCTAGCAGAAGAAATCTTTGGTATTAAAGTTCATCAGTGCCTGCTAAAATCTCCACCTACAGTACGACAGATGTGTGTATCAACTTTTATTGAGACAGGCTATTTCAGCATTGGTGGCCTAAGGGATAGGTTAGTGGGTGCTGTGTGGGAAGCGTTATGGTAGGGTCGTAGTAAACGTCCGGAAGGCAATCATGTGCGTGAGTCTGACAATTGAGCCTGGACGTCATTGTAAACCATAATAGAATTAAAGCTAAACCACACACTTCACCACTATTTTGGTAGATATTTAACATATGGTAGTGGGGGTTGTGGTTGGCGAAGCATTACGGAGGTGCTTCTCGGTAAGTACGTCGGAAAGACAACGTTCGCGAAAGCAACTTTCGGAAAAGCAACTTTTCCGGAAAAGTAAGTTTCAGACGTCCGGAGTCAACGTTGTCTATTATGTTATTGCGCGACAGCGACTATTGACAATTGGTATGCGTTGACGATGAGGCTAGATGGAATGTGGTTGGGAAAGGCATACTTAGCTGAAGCTTCGAAAATGCCAGTTCTGAAGGTGTGAATACGGCGTACATAAAATCTCTTGGACCCGCGTTTGTGTTATGTCTGTCATGACCCACAAAAATCTTTCGATTGTCAATCTTGTCAACACAAAAACTAAGCGTTCACAATCCACCGGTAGAGAAAGAAAAGGTGTTAGTGTAAATGGGAAAAGCGAGTAGGAAATGTACGTCACGTAATCTAAGTGAGTCTTTGAAGTGGTTGGATCTGCCCTCGTACGAGTTACTGAGTACAGAAAAATGACGATAAAGGTTTTTCACTCTAATTGGCTTAACGATCCATATCGCCAGGGTCGGACCCCCTATCGGACATGAAAGCTAATAGATTTTCATTCACGGAGTTTACATTTTTGGTACTATAAGCTTACAAGTAGACGATCATATGTGTTTACAAGAGTCCATTTGTAATGCTTGTAAGCGAAAAAGAAAATATTTCGCTAAATGAACTTTCAAGTGTAATAGATGATCGTCTACTTCTAACCTTAATAACCAATGTAAACTTCCGTGAATTGAAAATCTAATTAGCTTTCATGTCACATAGGAGGGTCGGACCGCCTGCGCCGATATGGAATCTTAATGCCACATTGAGTGAAAAACGTTAATCGTCATTTTTCTCTGTGTACTCAGTTACTTCGTTACCAGGGCAGATCCAAACCACTTCCAAGACTCACTTAGATTACGTTACGTACATTTTCTACTACTTCTTTTCCCTTTTACACTACACCTTTTTCTTTCTCACCGGAGTGGATTGAAGACTTAGTTTTTGTGTGACAGATATGGGACAATCGGAATTGTGGTCATGACAACATACCACAACCGGGATTCCAAGAGTGTTATGTACCCGGTATTCACGTCAGACGCATTTCCGAACGCTACTTAAAGTAACTCCCTTACCCCCACATATCACTAGCTATCGTCAAACCTACCATTGTTCAATAGTCCTGTCCGCACATAACATAATTAGACAAACGTTGGCTCCCCGGAACTGTTTACTTTTCCGATAAGTTGCTTCTCCGAAAGTGCTTTTCCCGAACGTTGCTTTTTCCGAGCCGGTTAACTACCGGAAAGACACTTCCGTAATGCCTTTCCCCACCACACCCCACTTAGCCTATGGTAAATATCTACAAAATTAGGTGGGAATATGTGTGGTTACTTTAATTTCTATATGGGTTTCAATGGCCGCTCCAGCTTCAAGCTGTCAGACTCACGCCAGTTATTGCCTTCCCGGACGTTTACTACGGACCCGTCCCATAACGCCTTCCCCAACACACCCCAATTAACCTATCCTTACCACCAATCTGAATAGCCTTGTCTGCAATAAAAGTTGATACACACATCTGTCGTACTTGTAGGTGGAGATTTAGCAGGCCTATGGAACTTATACGAAGATTCTTCTGTAGGACGTCAACGCAGCTTAATTTAGATATGGTTTGCAATTCCGCTCCTAAAAGAAGCACCCAGAGCATTAATATAAACAATAAAATTTGGGTGTACACTTTGCTAGTTTGAAAGAATTATGAAAAGGTAAGGAAAGAAAAGTTTCCTCACCCATTTAAATCGTTATAATTTGATACTTGATAAATCTAACCAAAGCCGCGTTGGATGGTGGATCCAAAATAAACTTGAAAGCATTGATCTAAAAAAAAAAAAACGGAGGTCACCCCTAAGGCATTTTATTGAGTATATGGAAAAAGAGCTCCAAGGTAAAAGCCGTACAAAGTTCCAAAAGTCACCAGATCATACATCAAATCATGTAAAGAAGGTCAGACTCGAACCACGAGCCAATGTAGTGCGCTCCGATTTCACGGAAAGCGTGGCGATGATCGAATATCGTTATACTCTGACGAGACAAATGTTCCTTCAGAATGAGTTCTGACACAAATCCAATAATTGTTGGTATATAACAATACGTCATACTAGCTGTTTATATTTAACACAAATCCAAAAAGAATGGTCAAACACAGTTGAAACTTTAAGCTCAAATTGCGATAATAACACCACAGCATAAGGCGCATTTTCCAAAAACTGTAAGCTCCCGTGTAAAAATGTTTTGAAAGTTATTTTTGTCAAATAATTGCCTAATGTGACCATACCCACCACCTTTACAGGAACCTGTATGCAGTGGTGCTGTTATGTGTGTGGAAGTTCTAAGTATTTTGTTACAAATATTTGTAAATTTTCAAAGAAAAATTACAAGTTTCACATCCTTACAAATTAAATTGTAATTAAATTAAATTGCAACTACCTTCCATGTATTTGTAAATATTGGAATACAACAACATATTTGAAATTATAATTTAAAAATCAAAAAAAAAAAATGAAATAAAACAATAAACTAAAATAAAAAATGCACACATACAACTTATAGAATAGTACATTCACAGCATCCATCTGTGTGCACAGCACAAGTCATTTGAGGCAAAGCACACAAGCACGGTATTTCATGCCTACAAATGAACTGCCTCCATTTTAATTTAATAAAAGCATGGAGAAAAAATTCCTAAGCATTGGTAACATGAATGGCACACGTCAAGTCACGTTCAGCCAAACACAGATGGGACTCGGAAAGCCCAACTGTTTCTTTTTGATATTCCTGGTGAAGAAAAACTGCATTTCACGACTTTCAACACACGTGTAAGAGCAGGAAAAACTGTAAGTCTACAGGCGATAAAGAAAACTGGAAAAAAATAACTCGGTGGAAGTACTTGATGATGCACAAGAAAAACAATAGAAATCTAATAGTTACGTTGCGACCACATGTTGATAACCACAATCACCTACTCCTTCTGCTGGAATTTTGTACGAGTCATTAGATACGGCAATTCCCTTCTTGCACTTTGGTACACAAGCAATTTTCAAACTTCCATTTAAAATTATGTAACGATTTCATATGCGGGCCGTAAAATCCAAAAGTAGCTCATATACAGTTGAGAGACGTACCACACAATCTCAATGTTCTCAAAACATTCCCGAAAATGAACAAGTTTTAAAACACCAGTTGCCCTCTCACTAGGATTTCTGCTAGCACTGTGTTCCCTGTTTAGTAACAATTTTAACACCAATTTGTAAAATTCTACTTAAAATTAAATTATCCTACACAACGCTGCTTAAATACTTGAAGATTTCATGCCGTGAAATATTGAATTTCCACACGTTTACTTGTGCCTAGTACACACACACATGTGTTGCTGTAAAAAAAGATTTCCCCATATATAGCAAAGTATAACGACAAGAAATTTTCCCAATTGATTGAGTTTTAAATCAGAAGAATAATTGAGAATGTCACGTTCTTTTAAAACGCGAAGCTGCCATCATATTCAGAGATCATTTAATCTAGAGTATAGAATAGCTATCACATATGTTCTTTACATCATCCTCCAATACAGACACATCGGACCAAAACGATATACAATAGAGTATGAGTCGGGTTATTTCTTTTCGCAATTTGTGAGAAGAATGTCTATTGCTTCAAAGTGTCAGTTACACTTTATCGGATTTCCCTTGGCACCAACAATGGCCCAAATTAAGGGAAACTTGCAAAACACGTGTATTCAAGGTATTTACTCTGTGTTGGAATTGCTGTCACCTGAGAACACACGTAGAGCCTGTAGATTGCGTATGTACACGGTTTATACCAAAAAGGAATTGTGAATACGCTATACTCTGAAAAAATGACAGTTTCGGAATTGGAAAATTTTTGTTTTCCGATTTTTCTTTAACCAAAAACATTAACAAACTTAAATTAGGCAAATAGTTCTCTTAAGAGAAGTTTGATTGAAATCGGATTGAAGTCCGAGTAGTAGTATCAAGATTTTTTTGTATAAAAAAAATTAAACTCATTGCGATTGTTGCTGATACGAACAATCAGAATATGGCCGGGGGTATTCATTATTTTAGCATTAACTTAGACTTATTCATTGCGATACAAGTTGCGGTGAATTTCTTAGTTATTAATGAGTTTAGTCCATTGTATGTTTAGCCTCAAGGGATATCATTTATCTTATGATCGAGTCGCCAACGGCATTTCACTCTTACCCGTGAGGCCACTTAAAGAAACGCTTTAGAAAGGTTCACCACCATTATGGACAGGGCTTAGATTAGATGGTATTAGTGGCAAGCCCGTCTATATCAACCTCATTAGGACTATTTTCAGTCCAGAAGAAGAGATAATCCACCGCAAAAAACTTTATACGGCAGTCATGCTACCATGCTAGTGGCCACCAAATTAAATGACAAGGACATCCTTTTTAATAAGGCGGAATCCGAACGGCGTTTCACTTTAGGGGGAAACCACTCCGAAGAATGTTATGAAACTCACCAGAATTACTGAGAGGATATAAAAACTTGGTTGTGTAATCGAATCAAGTGAGGTGTTGAACACCTGAGTCGTGACCCTTGTATGCAGGCTGTATGAAACCGTTACACGACACTTGCTTATATCAAGCTACTTTATTATTACTCGATCAAGAAATGAGGTGCCAAGCGCCACGAATAGAATCTGCTGATATTTACCCATTGACATGCAATGGCTTTCTTCGTCAGCATCCATACTGGCAGATATTCTGTCGATGACTAAAAAAGAAATCCATATTGAGATCAGATTTACGAATTGCGCCACCATAGTATGAGGAAATGAACTTCAGTACATGAATTGTTAGCCATTCTTGGCATACACGTAGGTTCATGACCAAATTTGTGACATTCCATGTCACCACGTTTCCCCAATATTTTCCCCCCATCTTACCATCAAATTAACTTGGACACTAGCCTCGAATATAACTATTGCAAAGCTTGAAATCGGCTTTTCATTTGATTTTCGCGTACCATGATAAGGAGAATACCATCGATGGGCGTTCCTACTTGCGCACTACCATCATTTTCATAGATTACAAATTGGTCAATTGGGTTCAATTTGGGAAAACACCACCCAAGCTAATACTTTGCTATTTCGAGTGTAACGTTTATACGTCTACCATTAGCTCGTTTTTCAATATAACATATATAGAATCCGTTCACGTGATATTTTCAGACCCTTAGTCATTTAATTGACACTACGGACACATCATTTCAGGTGTTGTTATAGCCATGGCGTTGCGCATCGCTAAAAGTATCATTACGATTTATAGTGAGATACAGACATTTTTTTCACTTTGA
>PGFW01019407.1:0-13410 GCA_003123925.1 Haematobia irritans | reverse complement strand
GCCATGAAGGTGTGATAGCGGTCAAAATTTGGTCAATATAAACTTGACGTATTTCTTTCAATTTTGCATTAAAAAAACCTGAACACCCCTCATTTTGAAGGTGTGTGTGTGTAGAATGTTGCTCCTATTTTGATTTTGGAATTCACTCTGACGAGGTTTGACTGCGTGGTAATGGACGACGAAACCTACGTCAAAGCCGACTACAAGCAGTTTTCGGGACAGGAGTTTTATACGGCAAAAAGAAGGGGAAAGGTAGCAGATATTTTCAAGCACATAAAACTGTCAAAGTTCGCAAAGAAATATCTGGTTTGGCAAGCCATCTGTACCTGTGGCTTGAAAAGCAGCATTTTCATAGCTTCCGGGATTGTCAACCAAGAAATTTACATGAAAGAGTATTTGAATAAACGTCTGCTGCATTTCCTGAAGAAACACACAATGACCACCAAAATCTCAAAATGGGCCAAAATACCGCGGAGACAGCTTGTGATGGCTTTGTCGGCCGTTTGAACGCCAATTTGAATGAATCTAAACTGATTCTAAAATTTTATGTTATTACAGAAATTTTTTGTTTTTGAAAAATAACATTAACAAAAAACAAAAATTACAAAACATACGCTTCACTTTGTTGAATTACATTTCAGGCAACCTGTGCAAAGGGAGGTTCCTTGTCACTGATCTAAACATAGAATAGATAAAGAGAAGTCCCCCAATGTGGTATCACAATGATCTGAATAGCATTAGATATATTAGGCCTTAAGTTCGGCCGGGCTGAATCATAAATACCCACAACAATAAATCAAAATATAAAGTTTCCCTTTGAAAACTCTTCGTCCTAGCGGGTTACTTGCAAACGTATAGAAACTTCAGGAGGATTTGATGACAGATACTCCTTTCAACTAAAATAGTTTTTCAAATGGTATACGTTCCTGAAGATAAATTTGTCCATACGGAGGCTACATTAAACATCTGGATTTACTGAGGAACTACTTTTGTTTGAGTTTTAGAGAAATTTTTAAAATCTCGCTGTAAGCAAGTAAGAAAATCTGGTGGAAATATAAGCCTTTCGTGTGCTTTGAAGTTATTAATTCTATACATTTTTAACGCGCAAAGAGCACTGAGAAGAAAATTCGGGCAAATATTTCTATCTAGTTTCAGTGCAATTTGGACTTTATACCCTCAGTGAACTAAGTAAGGGAGAATAGGTTTATATGAGGGTTATTTAAAAACCTTTCCACACAGGTCTTTATTAAACGCTAAAATACCTCTGATTTCTCTGATTTTCAGGCAAAATTCAGTGTGTAGAAACTCAACAAGTCAAATGGATGTATATGGGGGCTATACCAAAACTTGGGCGGATATACACAATATTTGTGTGTATTTTGTAGACGCTAAAATACTCTTAATTTCCAATTTCAAATAAGCAAATTGAATAAAAATTTGCCCAATGAAGATGCAAATGGGAGATCGGTTCATATGGCGGCTATTCTCAAAACCTGGATCGAAAAAACGAATCTTGGCCAAATGGTCGGGACTGATGACACACTATTAATTAAAGGGCTGGTTCTTGAATTTCAACAGCCAGAGACGGATATGGTTGTACTGTCTTAGAACTTCTCTCTGATCAAGGATATACTTTATATGGTCGAAATAACAGATATTTCAATGTGTTTACAAACGGAATGACAAAACTTATTAACATCCCCACCGAACATTCTATGGTGGGGGCTATAAATAACGGGGGCTGCCAGCCGTACCTTAATTTACCCCGAATTTCAGGACAAGCGATGAGCAATATTATTTCTAATGGGTTGTTATTTTCTTTTAAAAGAAAATACGTTAGCAGTCAAAAGAGAGCTTATCTTTGTCTACAATATCATGCATCAGAAAAGAAAACTCTTTTGTCAGTATAGTCGGAATAGGGTGAGTAATCTTTGGTTCGAACTTCCACAGCCAAGAGTTGAAGGCTACAAAAGTAAACTTGAACCAACGATGGGGGTGGATGTTTTCGATTTCTGTATCCCAAATTGTGGAGTCCAGGACATTTAGAAAAGTCAGAAAAAATACGAAAAAACATTTCGTAGCAATTTGTAAAAATAGACTCCATGTCTAAAGGGAGATTGACGAATAATATCAAATTATTATATCGCTCGTCTCAAAAAAATTGGAAGTTGTTCCAAAGGCTCAACTTTAAAAGGATTTCCAAAATTTCCAATTTTTTTATAACTTGCTTTTTTTCAATGAATTTTTATGGGTATGAGTTTAAAAACAGATTTAAGAATTAATATAATGGTAGCAGAATTATTTTTTTAATATATTTTTGAAAATATATTATAATATAGTATTTAGGTCATACGCTTGCGAACAATCGTCAGAATGGCATTAAAAATCATAAAAAAATTTAAAAAAATATATATTGTGTGAAAATAATGCTTTTTTTTATCTTCAACATCCAACACTAATTGCGTACCACACCTTAAGAAGTGATGCAAATTCAATGCAACGGCTTTGAAGGGGACATCCGTCCTAATGACAATCATATTTTAAATTCATGCTTCTTGGCGCCAATTTTGGCAGGATCAAGAAGAACATGTTCGCTAACTTTTTTGGCGAGGTGTTTTTTTTGCTTGGATGTCAAATGCCTTAAATATGGCTCTCACCAGCTATGTCCTGCAAACTTCATGCTACCCATGCGACCTATGTAGCTTATGTAATCCATTCGTATACATACATTAAATTATGTTTTGCGCTTTATTCACTGCAATAACGGAAGTAAAAGCGACGCCATATTCCTTTTCCAAGCCACGTCCAACAATCACATCGGCAACGATCCACAAACAAATGTGGTATCCTTCTACAATTCCTTCTGTAGATGTTTGCTTCTCCATGGCTTATTCCATTTGCCTACTGGCTACTTGATTTTTCTGTTGCTTGGGCTTCTGTTTGGCATTGTGTCCTTCCGAACCAGGCTTGTCGAACCTAATAGATGGGGGTAAGCGTTCATATAGTATCGTGGTCCCATTGTGTTATGCCAACAAATTGGACATGTGATAGAAGAGCAAAGCGAAGGATGGATTACCATCGCACACACGCACAGCCCATGTGTTAACCAATGAGGGATTACATTCAAGTGATGATGGAAAAAAGTGGGCAAAGTAATCCCTCATCTCCAAGATTGGCAAGGTATTATGTTATGGATAGGGATGGTGGATGGGGTACGTGTTTACACTATAAATACTAATTTGAAGTATAGCCGTCATAAAGAGCGTTTTTTAACTAATGCCTTTGAAAGGAAAAGTGAGTGAGGTGTGTGGGTCATTGTCCTCTATGTAAATGAAAACAATATAATTTTGGAAACAATTTTCGTATTTATAGAAGGAAGCATTGGACAAAGAAGTTGTCTTCCTTTTTTGTGCTCGCTCCCCAGAGGACATTTAAAAGGTATTCGCTTTGTGTATCCTCTAGCATTTATTTGGTGTTTTTAATGAAGTAAAAGCAAATATGGGTTATTTTTAACTGCAGTTAGGGAGTGTATAAATGTGTATACATGTGAAATGCAACATAACTTTTTTTTCGGAAGGCCAGGGCTTTAGCAATGTCTAATTTGATGTGAGCAAACGGTTCCCCAATGAAATTAGAAATGGAGTTTCAATCAGAGGAAGAAATTTTCTAATGGAGAGATAGATTTTAGCTAATATTAATATTTTAAAAGTGTTATTATTTTATGTTTTAAATTCTATAGCCGTATTATATGCAATTCAACTATGGGTAATCACCTTGGGTAAAATCTAACCAAAATCATAAACAAAAGGTTCAAGAATTCATTCCCAATCCATATAAAGAGGAATCTGGTGCACTGTGTAGCACTTCTATTCGCAATTCTCTATATTAACGGAGATGAAACTATATAGTTTTGGACGCATAAGAGAAATTGGAGTGTTTGTTTTCCCTCAACAATATAGGGATAGACAAGTGCTGTTATTGGTAAATATGCTCAGGCCACACTTTGAAGTGCCTATTTATATACAGAGAAGAGATTAATGATCCAGCAGCAAGTTGCAAATGTTATGTTTGAATGGGAACATTTTTGCGGCAAAACATGTTGTTTTTTCGCCAAACATAAAATGATTGAGTCGAAATCAGATAAATAATGTCCGAGAGAATAACATGCCTCCAATCTGTCTTGCGATATTTGGCGGTATTGCACCTGTCGCAAATATGGAAAGAAGCGGTAACAACGTCAAAAAAATTTCGAAAACATTTCTGACGTTTTCGAATATTCGTTTGGGTAACTCGCTGGAGTAATGTCTATTGCTGGGGTAAACGTAATGCTCCCCCATGTCGCGATTAATAACGCGCATATCGTGTGATGATTTGATTTTTAACCTCTTACGAGGAGAATTGTGTCTGTTCTGTTATACATATGTAATTGATTTAGTGATTATAACACTTTAAAATTGTTTTCACAGCCATCACAGACGCTGAAAAGTTAGAGATTTTTAAACAAAGATTCTGAAAAAATAAAATTTTTGTAATATGTTGATGAATATCTGCCAAACGGGTGCTCAAAATTCATGCCTTGTGGCCACTATTCCATAGAAACCTCGTATTCAAATTACGAAAATAAAAATCTACTATTCAAAAGTGTGCGTGCCTGCCAATTTATGCTGCAGCAAAAAATTGCACTTGAAAATGTTGGGACAAGTCCTTCAGAAGAAGATGTCTAAAGATGTAAATTAATAGGTTGGCTGATAAGTCCCGGTCTGACACATAGGTGGCATGCAAGTATTAAATGCATATTATTTTTATATAGTACCAAACTTCCAAATGATTCGTGTCAAAATTTGACGTCTCGTAAGTCTAGTGACTAATTATATGGCCGTTATGTGGGGCAGTTTGAAAGGTCGAAATCGCGGCAAACGGCCCCATATGAAGAAGAACAAGTGTTTTTAACACCCAGACAACGCACCGTGCTAACAAGTCATTGAGAACGATGGCAAAAAAATTCAAATGATTGGGCTTCGAATTGCTGTCCCACCCACCGTATTCTCCAGATTCTGGACCCCAGCCGACTTTTTCCTTGTTTTCGGCCTCCGACCTCAAAAGGATGCTCGCAGGGAAAAAAATTTGGCTGCAATGAAGAGGTGATCACGCCGAAACTGAGACTATTGAGGCAAAACTGAAGAGTAGCTACCAAAATGGAATCAAAAAAAAAGGAAGGTCGTTATATCGTTGTATCAACTCTTGAAAGGAACTATGTTGAATAATAAAAACGAATTTTGACAAAAAATGTGGTTTTCTTTGTTAGACCGGGGACTTCTCAGCCAACCTGTTAATAAGCATTGGAGATACTCTACATCATTGTTCCACAATAAAATAGCATACATGAATTGGATACTCTAAAATATTTGAAATCTTTTCGAAAATGTATATAAAGTTTTTTAATTTTTCGCTTTGATAATATATAGATCAAATAAGAAACATAATTTATTAATATATCTGATGCAAAAATTCTTGTTGGTAGCAATATCCAATTAGATAAAATCCTCATTCAAACATTGTAATATATAGAAAGAAATTAATTACTAATAAGACAAAGTGACATATGAGAATTGAACAAAAATCAGCTTGCCATATGGCACGAAATACGATTGAGAAAAACATCTAGAATCTTGAAAAAAAAAAATCTCGGCTGTTTGATATTTTTTTTGCTTTTTACTCATTCTACTATAGTTTTTACTGGCGGAATAGGTTTGGTTTATAGTTTCCGTCTGCAGAAAAAAATCTTGGTGCTTAACATTTTTTGATCAGAAAGTCGCAAAAAAAAGGAGTTATCACGTGTGAATCAAGAAACACTAACTCTTTGTCGACGTGTAAAGAATGTGTGTTGTGTGTGTACAGTGCGGTGAAATGCCAGAACACTCGGTACAATGAAGTATTGAGGTTGGCAAAGTTTTTTAGATTAATGGCTGTTTGTGGTTTTGGGTCATACAATTTAATCAAACTTTAGCGATTTGAATATTGTTACTATTCAGAAATCAGAAAAAATGGGGAAATATATTTTTGTCTACAGGATAACTTGGAACATAATGCAACAATTAATGTTTTTCAAATTTTTTAAGTAATATTTTGCCAAAGAAAAAATGTCGGAAATGTCATAAAATGTTAGAATCAGCTTTGGATTTGTTTCCAAATTTGGCACGAATTATGACTTTCAAGCGGTCGAAAAACCATCACAGGTTGCACGAAAGTGACTGCGGCATTTTGTCCCATTGGAAGATGTTTGGTGGCCATTGAAGCGGTAGAAATGAGAAACCTCCATTTTAAAAGGCCATTTGGACGAATGCTTAGTGCGAGGTCTGAGTTTCTTTCTGGAAATTTCCAGAATGACGCAACCTACTTTGGCAAGTAAACCCGATCATTTTGTTTTAGTTTTGCAGGAAGCCTGTCTTCAATTTAAAAACCAAATTTGGTAACATCACTTTTGTACAAACGATGCAACTTATTGGTTCGCTTCATTCTAACTTTTCGGTGGCATCGGTGCACGTTTTTGGGAGCTTCGGTGGTTTGGTGCGTAGCCCATTTTGCAATATGGCGTTTGCATGCTGTTATCGTGATATATTCAGCTCACGAATAATTTTTTTACCGACTCGCGGCGTGTGAGTTTAAATCAACTTTTGACCTTCACTTTTCGACAATCATTTCTGTCGTTGTTTATGGTTTATCATTATGGCGAAACCACATAGAGAATCTTTTGATACACTTAGAAATGTCGCCAACGTTAGTGAGAGGGGATAATCCAACGTTGAGATATATTTTGGTGTTTGGTGGAAAGTATGATTGAACCCATGACCCTTTGTTGCAAGGTGGTAAGCTAACCATTACATCATAATGATTGCCTTAATTCGAGATTGTATGATCTTAAAGTAAATGCTTTAAACAATGGAGAATTTTGTTTGTCCAAGATTTCGACCTTGTCGATAACTTGTTTCGTCCGAAAGTTAGCACTATTTCAACATACGAACGGATATCGCCAGGACGACTCAAAATTTTACCACGACCCAGACTATATACTTTAGAGACTCTATAAGAGACCAACATTTGATGTGTTACAAACGAAATCACAAAGTTATTGTACCCCCATCCTATGATGAAGAGTATAAAAGCAATGCTATTTAGTTTAGTTAAACCTTTTTAAATTAGACCACATTTCCTTTCTAACTGGATTCACTTTTTTTGAGTTTATCTATAGCACTTATTGTCCAATATCAAATTAAATAAGTGACAATAAAGTGGAGCATTGGAACCAGTTTTGAGATATGTCCGTCAGTGACACTTTGCACCAATTTCCCGTAGGCTAATTATAAAGACGTATAATTTAAATAAAGGCCTATAAAACATAAACCCTTTTTAAATCATTTATTCTATATAGTTTATATGTATGAGAAATCTATTCATCATCCATCTAATATGATATATTTACATATTAACGTGACTACTTTGTTCCTCTACAGCAGCGTTATTCCAATGATGAAACAGAGCTAAGCGAAAGTTGAGAGATTAGTCTTCTGTTGAAAATGTGTCCCCATAATATTTAGATTGAAAGTTTTTTGTTTACATTAACTTTTTTTCCCAACTGAGGTATAAAGACACATCGTCAGATCCATGAAAATTCTATGTACGCGAATAGTAGAGAAATTAATTTAGTGTCCTCTTCAACTAAATTTGACAAATGGTTTTATGCAAATGTTAGAAATTTATGTATATCGATTAAATTATTCCTTATACTGGGAATAGAAATAATTGTTTTGGTAATTTTAAAACATCAATATTTGATTAGATTTTGACATGGGTAATTGGATATTAGTTAGGGTTTTCTTTTTCCTGGACTTTTTGCATTCCCGGGAAAGCGGGAATTTTTTTCGAATTTCCGGGATTCTCGGTCAAAGGGAAACCTGCTTTGATGCTGAATATATTTAGACATTTTAATAAATTAGAAATAGCCTAAAGCTACGGTTATAGGACGCTCTCTGGACAACTAACAATATATATTACGAGTATGTTGTTATCTTACATCAGCCATAAATCATACTAAAATCCGAAATATTTTGTAATAAAAAACATTTTGACAATGGTTAAGACAGTCTCTTTCGGTATAGTTTTCGGAAGAACACTATTAATATAGTGGGATTTTTTGTAACAATAAAAAACTGTTTAGAAATGAAAGAAACTTATTTCGATTTCACCATCTTAAAAAAGGTTGGAATTTTCTTATTTCGTAAAAAACATCCTTGCAATAATTATGAAATTTTGAAATTATGCAATTGCCAACGTGGGTTACATAAGGTAAAATGTCCCGTTGTTTTTAAAGGTTTACTCAGTCTACCAGTCAATCGGAATGTCGGTTTACAGTTTACACTTTCATAAAATGGAAGTGTAAAACGCCTTTTTTAACAATTGTGAGCCCGTTTGGATCTGCATTTTAGACCTACGACTATTATTATTCACAAGGCAACTACTACGAGGTTTCGTACCATAGTATTCACATTTAACACTTCCAAAATCCACTTTAACTTAGATTTCAACTGTCATTTGCCATATATACCCTTCTATATACATCAAATATTGCTAAAGAAAATTTCCGAGAATACGCCGCACTTCAATTCCGGGAAAGCGAGAGCGAAAAAATAGCAATTTCCCGGGATCCCGTTCCGGGAAAAAACGCCTAATATTAGTTCTTATTTTGTTACAGTTACTTTAAATTGGAATTTGAAGCTTTAAAAAATACAATAATAATACATAATAACTAGCGCCATAACAGTTAGTAATTAATGGTATTAAACGAAATAAGCTTTCACAGTAAACAAATAGTTTTTCCTCAATCACGAACAATTTCAAACATTAAATATTCCACTCCCAGTATTCCCTCATATTTTCCTTTTAATCCACAGTTGAGTTTTTAGATTTTGCAACTTCCTTGGCTGCATTCCAGCGGAACATTTTATGCGCATAGATGAGCTCTTGCAACATTTCGTAACTCAATTGGATGTCGAGGGATTTATTCAATTGCCAGTTAACTAAAATTAATAGTTGGTTCTAGTTGTAAACCCTTAAGTTTATATTCTAATCACGTTTTAAATATCGGACATTTTTTCAAGTGCAGTTCTCTCAGTTTCGCCTGCCCTTTTGCTCTGGACATCGTTAACTTCAGTTCGAGTATTATTTTGAATACCAAAAGAACTGGATGTTAGTGTTGTCGCAATAATAGGCGAAATCGATTGTTGAATTGTGCTGCCATTAAGGACATTTGTGAACTGTGTGTTTGTATTATGTCTGTATGCTTCTACGATGTTTTAGGGAGTGTCATTACAGATACGTTGTCCTCCCTTCCATTCCAACATCTCGACCAGTTTATATTCACCAGAATACTTGGACATTGCTATGAGTTGTGTCAAACTGATGTTTATGATATCTTCTGCAATACAAAATGTCTGTCGTGATCTTTAAAGATTTAAAAGTAATTCATTACAAGGCACTTTAAGGTTTCAGGTTCTCTTTCATCGTCATCTCATCAGCCATCGGCAGGATAATTTTTGCAAGTCTGTTGTTGGTATTTTTTCCACTTTGTAGATTAATCCTTAATACCGGACATGGACTGTACTTTTTCGCACGGTGAATTCCGTTCAAGGTTCAAATTATTTAAAATGACTTCGTGCTTTTACTGTATAAAATAACTTCAAGGAAAATTTGAGCAATAAAAAAATTGGGAAGTTTTCAAATGTTTTATTTTAGATTTCTATGAGAGTTTATTTGGAAAGCTTAGTTATTTAGAGATTTCTGCGCATTTTGAAAATGGTTTGAAATGTTAAAAACTGGGTAAAATTAAACTTTGTTCGGTCGCCTCTGAAAACTTCATAACTTACGAACCTTACAACCGAACATTAAAGTATTTTGAAGTTTAAATGAAAACTGTACTTCATTACAGTTGAGAATTATTGGACACTGCTGAGACAACAGACGTTTTTCTTTTAGGTCCACGAAATTTCTCTAATAGGCAATTAAACCATATTCGGGGCAATCCGTAGCAAAAACTCCTTATTACAAGAGATAATAAAGTAAGCCTAGACAAACTTTGGTATTCCACTTTATATGGTACACACAAAATAATATTTTAGACGGCAATAAATTTGGAGGATAAAGTATTTACGGTGCCTGAAAATAATAGCTTTATCACTAGTTATAGGTATAGGTTTAATTTGCCAGCCCTCTTTATCTAAAGACTCACTTAGACTATTCAGTATATTGCGATACAGCGATTATTAGTTAAAAAAGATCTGTTGCGCATTAGACACTTCCGGGTTTTACCGTTGAACCAACTATCCGACTACTTTCCGTTACACATTTTCCAGAATCCGCCCAGTAAATCTAAAAAGCTATATGCCTTATAAAATTTCGCTTACGTTTTACACAAAATGAAGGACACTCACACAAGAGCGTGTTTAATTGATTTCTTTTCCTCCGCATTATGACAGATCATACAATAGTCATTATACTTCGCGCCAATAGGTTTTGCAAACTCCCGCCTATCAGGCAACGACCCGTTATAGCAGATATTAGGAGTGATATCTGACGCCTTGATAACACTGGCATATCTAGTGTGCGGTTTAAGTTTAGATGGGGTCATATTTGCTTAATATCGTTGCAATCCTTGCAATTCTCTCATCTGGGACAATCGCAGATTTTCCTGGAATATTTACGATAGTTCCTAAACCTTCCTAATTCATCCGCTTTTGCAGTCTCTGGTATATTCCTAGGATAAGTACTCATATTTTGTATTATTTTACTGCTCAGTCATGCTCGTTGAGAGATTTGCGGCGAGGTCTCGGCTAGTTTTCGGCGTTAAGGCATTAAAATTACAGGTATTTATTGCCAGGTTGACTATCAGAGGATATACTAATGCTTAATGTTGCGAACAAATGGGTGGCCAATTTGCCACCTCTTTTATTGCTAATATAATCAACCTGAAAAAACACTTACAGAATTAGTTGATCGTTTTGCTTATTTAAGTTCCAGGTCTTTGGAATATCTCCGAAAACCCACTTGTCCATCCAATTTAGAGCCATCGGCTGTAGAAAATCTATAAACGTTTTATTTCCCAGGGGTCTGTGTTTGCACCACGCTCACTGTGAGAATTTAAATTTTCAAACTTCCTATCAAAAGCGCATGTTTCCACTCCGTTTGACAACCTGACATTATGTTAATGAAGTACTTTTTTCTACACATCGAATAGATCGCGCAACCGACAGCCGTTGATGCAGTTGGCTGTTTGGCTAATATGCTCTAATGGCAATAGATGCCACTTATTGACATTAAGAGAATCTGTTCCTGTTTACTGAATGCACATGAGAATTCACAAGCACGCCATTCTTTTTGAACTTTATCTAAACTTGTCGCTTCTGAAGTGAAGTGCTGGCAGATCACTGCCGGGTACAGTCAAGACACAATTTTCGGGTTTAGTGCCCACTTTTTTCCTATTGCCTCTTTGCATGAGTAAAAAAGACTACTGTGGCTTTTTCTCGCCCTTTCTTCAATATTAAGGCCTCAGATTTCAACTTCCATTCAAAAAAAAATAATGTTCAAAGGGTATTGTTGCAAACTCATTCAAAAGGGAATTTCAATTACCCCTAAGTAGATGGCTAACCTTGGGCATTTTTTCGTTATTTGCAGTATATGACTAGTTGTGTCTTTGCAGGATTTACACCTAGACAGTTCCTCTTTGCCCATTTCTCAAGGTTTTTCTCTAATTGTGGATGGAATTTTCCCATGACTATGAGATCATCATATGCTCATGCCACCATTTTTATCCTTTCTTTTTCTATGGGAAACCAGAAATTTTTATTACAACATTCCAAGAAAAGGTGATTAAAACTCCTCCTTTGGGATTTGCTTTTGCCTCATTGTCCTAGGTCTCCTCGTTAAAATTCGTCTAACAGCCCTAAGTTATTTCCTGATCAATAATCAGAGTTCTCAGTCCATTTAATATCCATCTCGGATGTACGTTTTAAATGCCCCTTCGATGTATAGAAAAGCCACAATTGTGTAGTTCATTGATATATGGGTGGGCCTTTCAAGTAAAATTGACTAGTTCGTGCAATGCGGTCTCAGTTTAGACCTGACCTGTTGAGTAAGCATTGTTGCCGTTGCGAGAGCAATCTTTGAATCGATCTAGTTCTAAGCGCTAAATATCTATCAGCATCTCAGAGTCTTTAAGAAGGAGATGAGAATAGACTAATTGCGTCGCGGAAGTCCTTCGCACTCGAGTGAAATGATTTTTTCCGCTTTGAGGAATGAAAAACGACTTTTTTCCCTCACTTTCCACAAAAAATGAAACTATCAAATTTGGGAAAGTGAAAAATAAAGATTTTGGACACCAAATTTTACAAAAAAGCAAAAACTTTACAATTACTGTTTAGAGAAGTCCTGCATTTTTACTTACACAACACTTAATTCATTCTTAGTTCTCCGAATGGGACTTAGCAGTGGACAAGAATTCATCCTTAAAACCTCAAAAAAATTTCTTTCACTCAACGCTACGAAAAAAATTCCTATCTGAAATTTCATACTTTGAAGCAAGTGACTGCACATTGGCCCAAATTGAAAGCTTGATCATGCATCTTTATGACAGGAGCTATCAAATATTTATGAGAGCACATTAACCGAACAACCGGCAGGCAACAAAGACTAAAAATCATAAAAGACCTGCACAATAAAAGTTTGCTGGACGCTAGGTTGCCTGGCTGGCTTATTAATTCTCCTTGTCTATGTAAATATGTCATCTGGGAGGCGAATGATTTACACAGCCAGAGGAGACCTGTGAATAGGTTATTACATGACTATCATTCTCATCAGCAGCAGCACCCGCCACCAGAAAGGAAGAAAGTTATTCGCTCGATGATATTGTGGACAAGCCAAAATAGAAAAATTCATCTACCAGAAGCAATGAATTGAAGGAATTTCCAACTTCGGTTTGTTTTCAAATTTCATTTTTCTTTCGTTGATCGGCTTCGCTTTTAATAACCTTTCAACACTTTATGAATGAAGTTATCTTGCCATATATGAGGTTGTCAGATAGCCATGTGTTTGTTTGTATTGTCCTACTTACATGGATGATGAGTAGAGTTTTTTCTAGAGAAAAGCAAGCTGCATATAGCGAAGGACTATTGCCATAAAAAAGGATATACTGATGAGTTGGTTGACTGTATATTTCCAATTTTTATAGTTCACCTCGGGCTACATGAAATTGGAAAAGTCATCACTTTTCATTTTCGTGAAAGTATTTAAATCTTCTTCAAATGGATGTGATTTGCATTGGGTGTTGAGAGAAATAAAACATTGGGGGATCTTCTCTTTCTG
>PGFW01019403.1:1481-17186 GCA_003123925.1 Haematobia irritans | reverse complement strand
TGTAAACGACTTCAGTAACGGAATCAATGCACCCTTTTCCATGATTGTTCTAATCAGGTCCGGCAAAACCAGATGTTTCAATAGTGGAAGGCACCGAGGTGCAGTGGAAATAAATAAATTGATTCTATACTCGACTTCTCCTGCGAGAATCCTTTGACAGGCTTTGAGCAGTGAAGAACTCGACTGATATATGATGTAAACGACTTCAGTAACGGAATCAATGCACCCTTTTCCATGATTGTTCTAATCAGGTCCGGCAAAACCAGATGTTTCAATAGTGGAAGGCACCGAGGTGCAGTGGAAATAAATAAATTGATTCTATACTCGACTTCTCCTGCGAGAATCCTTTGACACGGCTTTGAGCAGTTAAGAACTCGACTGGTAAACGACTTCAGTAACGGAATTAATGCACCCTTTTGCATGATTGCAAAAAAAAAAAAAATATTCATATAATCTCATGTGTAGAAAATTTTATTTATGTATAGGTATATATACAATATTTTTATAATATTAAATTGAGCCGACGGGCTTTTGGGCAGCAAATAAATCAATGACTTCTTCAGTCGGCACATTTATTCGGCGATGAACCGACATTAATGCCAATCCATTGAGTCTACTCTCGCTAGTCGAATTTCTAAGATACGTCCTTAATCTCTTCATTGTTGAAAATGAACCAGTGTTGCCAACTCCCCAAGGCCAAAAAGCACCAAAAATATATTATAAATTCTAACCTACCACCTTCCACCACAAAATCGAAAATTAAATGCTCTCCTAAAAAAAAAACAAAAAAAAAAGCTTCCGAAGATGTATTATAGAACTTTTAAGAAGTTAAGGTGGGTATTAAGATCAAGTTATAATAAAATTTTCAGCAAATATGCATAATTTTATGCCCTTTTCACTGATATAGTTTTCACTTTAGCGGCAAAACTCGAACTTAGTACTCACCATTATGAACCGCTATTCAAGTATACACTTTGATCAGTCTTAATGATTTTGTCCATTTCATTTTGATCAGTGATGTTTTTCAACTTTCAAAATATTAATACATGGAAGGAGTCTATTGCTTATTTCAGTTGCGCGTGCTCTTGTGAATTTAATACAAACGTTTTTAATTACATCTTTACCAAATTCAAAAATTCGACACTCATCGCTCGACTTTCCTACAGAATACCCTAAATAACAATATTAATTAAAAAATAATCAATACCAACTTCATAACAATCAAATTATAAATTTGAGTTTCTTCGGCTCTTGAAAGTCTAATCAAATTTTTGTATCAACTAAACTTAATACTGTTCAAAATAAAAAAAAAGCACCAAAAGCACTAAATGAAAATGCCAGAAAGCACCAAGTTGGTGCTTTTTTGAAAAAGCACCAAAAAGGCAATTTGGTGCTATTTAGAAATCAAAAAGCACTAAATTTGGCGCTAAAAGCACCAAATTGGCAACACTGAAATGAACGTTCGGATGAGCACGTAGTAACTGCAGGGATGGAAAATGCAGTACTATAGTACTTTTTTCAATACTTTTTCACCCCGGTCAGTACCGTAGTACCCCCGCGAAGGATTTAGTACCTTTTTTGTGTAGACATTTTTGAGTCGATATCAGATTTATGGTACAATAGCTTTGACAAAATATTTTAATATTTTTGAGAAGTCTTTATAACACCTTATTTGCTAATAGTCTTTTACAAATATGGCAAAACAGACATTTCATGTGCGAAGAAAATCTCGATTTTGTAAAAGACAAAGTCAAAAAACAGGATTTAATTGAACTTAAAGAATGTTCTAGTCGAAAAAAGAATATTATCGATTTTTTATTTCGGTAGAAAATGTTGTCAAAATTTTATTTCTACTTAGAAATTTTGCAAAATTTTATTTTTATAGAAAATTTTGTCAAAATTTTATTTCAATTGAAAATTTTTGCAAAATTTTATTTCTATAGACAAAATTTTGCAATTTTTTTTTCTGTAGAATTTTTTTGCAAAATTTTATTTCTATAGAAAATTTTTGCAAAATTTTATTTATATAGACAATTTTATCAAAATTTTATTTTCTTTAAAATTCAGTCTCTTGACAATAATCTTCCAGTGCAATTTTTGTTGAAATTTAGTAAAAAGTACCTTTTACGCTCAGAAAATACCGTTTTTGTACTTTCTTAAAAATTGTTTTTCCATCCTGAGTAACTGCAAGGTGACCAAATTTTTAAAAGAATATGCACGTTTTGGAAATTATCTCTTTATTGCACTCTCCAGTGCTTCGCAGTGCTGAATTAGGCAGGTTCTTTTCGCCAGGTTTTGCGCCATTTCATTACACATGTGTGTTTTTGGCTGTTTCGTTGTTGTTTGATATGGCCAAACAAAGCGAGTCATGTTCACAAAAAGACACAACAAACACACATAAAAACAGAAAGCATTTTCCAAAAATGAAATTTGTGGTGCGAGAACAAAAACAATTTGTTTTTTTTCGACCGTGCGTTTTGACGGGATTTTTCAACTAGTATTCTATAATTTGTGCCAAGTTTTATAGGTAAAGCGGTTTTCAAAATAAAACCTCCAGCTTATTCTTCAACATCTTCCGAAATAAGATTTTTCTATGCAGCTAAAAAATATAATTATATTTATATAAAAACATTCATTTCATTTCGCATCGCACCAAGTGACAATCAAATCATATGTTATTTCCGGTCATGCTCAATATTGACGGTTTGTGCGAATCGTTACTATGAGCAAGTCAAAGTGTTTCACAGGAAGCGGAGCACTGCGTGATAAAAAGGCCACAATATTTGAACAGACAGAGCAAGGTGATTGTGGCAAGCACGATGACGCTTTGGCCCCATGTTTCAAGACCAGAAACGTAATACAATGGAAGTACTACCCACTCCTCCAGTTCAGATTGTTACCCTTGTGTCACTCTTTGTAAGTGGCATATTACTCATCCATTTTTACCAAAAAGTGCTTACTTTCTGGACACCTTTTTGTGTGGCCACTTAATGTGAGTACTTTTTACTTTTTTGTGGACTTTTTTTGTCCATACTGTCCACTTTTTAATTGCATTATTTCATACTGGTAATATCATTGACAGATATGAATGTAGGATTCTTAAAAAAATAATTCGAGTTCTACAAATTTTCAACGGTTAACGCGCCCCGTGTAGTTCTAGACATTGCTTCGTTACAAATTTCACATTTTTTCTTTCCATTATTTGTATACTCTCATTTCAATATTGAAATTTCTTTAATATTTTTATTTTTTACAGGAACCAACTTCATCCGAAATTGATGATTTCGCGTATAGTTTCGGAGGTTTAGCTCTTGTAAATATATACAACCACCTCGAGCTCTAGATATTTCTCACGCATGGCTCAAGAATTGTCCGTATGTGAGTCAACAATACGAATCAACTATAACACATGTGTCTTGGCGTCACATGAATCCAAAACTCCCGATCAGGTTAGCCTCAGACCTAATAAATGTTTGAAATGTGCAAGGCTTATCCAAATGACTATCAAATCTGCGTGAGCATATGGTTACTGCCATGGCAGATAAAGCACGACATACAGGATTCGAATACATTGTTAATGCGGACGCTGTAGAGAGTGCTACAGAAGGCAACAATGGCGAAGTACGTTCACAAACGACAATATACAGGGACGTTATGACTCATGTGATTGAGGATTTGATGTCGATAACAAATGTGGGACACTGGGAAGGGTGGGCTAAGATTTTTGTTTTAAGATTTTTTTTTTATTAAATCTTTTAGCCATACAAAATCACAGCTAAAGTCAATTAGGTATAAAATTGGAATATTTTATTTTATCATTTGTATTAATGACATTAATAGGAACGAATGATGCGATAGATTATGAGAACGCTTCGGAAGAAAAATGGTTGGAAGGAAAAGTAAGTGGAGCACACAATAATGGTGGTACACACCCCAATACAACGCCCTCGTCAGTGTTCCCAAATATGTCAATGTGCTGTATTTCGCAAACAACATTGGCCTCTCCACATCTCACTATCGTTCCCATCAAAAGTGCAGCGGCAATATTCTTCAACTATAAATGCCCAAATCCATAATGCTGGGAGAAATGGCAGTCAACAGCCAGTCCACCGGTATTAATTGCATCCTGAGCAATATACTACAAAGACAATCATTGGAACAAAGCAAAGCCGCCTACAGAAGGATTCGAGTATGCGTTAGCTCGTAATCATGTCAGGCGTCGGTTTCTCTTCGAAAGGATCATAGTCGTTATATCACATGTT
This sequence comes from Haematobia irritans, assembly GCA_003123925.1. NCBI lineage: Eukaryota > Metazoa > Arthropoda > Insecta > Diptera > Muscidae > Haematobia > Haematobia irritans. The sequence goes on along the minus strand of PGFW01019403.1, from coordinate 12,924 downwards.
GAGGACCAGTCAAATTCGTAATGTCCAGTCTTATCAAAGCAAGCTGTTGCCGATGCTGAATTTAGCTTATGAAGAAGGGTTGCAAGGTGGACATGTTCAAAATTCGGAACAGATACATTGCTTAGATGACATGATCAATCAACAATGATGAATGTGATAATATGCCCATATGTTTATGTACGCGATGTGAGAGCTGCAACATCATCTCGCTAAATGTAGCGATAATAAGCATGAAAGTGGTTCAGCCAAACCTGGATGCTGTCGAATGCATGACAATGCTGCTGGGAATGCCATCTTTGAATGCTGGGTGGCGGTGGTGATAATAATTCTACAACCGCTGATTTGTCGGGACTACTATCAACCCCGCGTGAGTGGTAGTTGAGCAGGGTGAAACTGGATGAGTGGCTTCGGCCCTTTCAAATCTTGTTTTACTAACAGGATGCTAGATGATAAATTATTTGTCATCGAATTCAATATACGCATCAAAAGAATGCCTCATTGAATAATCTAATACTTTCACACGATTAGATTCATTTGACACTCTAATGAACTTTACGATGCGGATGTATAAGATTGTGGGAAAGTTACATTAAGTGTATTAGTGAGAAGAAAGTCTCTGAGTTACAGTTGTGACAATAAACGAACTCAACACAAGCGAATTTCACCTATACTTGTATCTCAAACTCTGTACAGTTCATCCGTATTACAGAACCAAGCATCCCCAGATACACCGAACCTCGGAATGCGTTCTGTGCAAGCAAGAAGAGATCATTACTTGATGCCTACAAAATGTCTGGACACAACACATACCCACATGTGAATGCAAGCCTTACTTAACTCTCACTTAATTAATGACAGGAGTGGACAGATGGGTGCCGTTTGCAAACACAAGACCAGGCACGAATGTATCGAAGACGATGAGATGATGAACGCAAATCACGAGATGCTGCTATTAGTATCCCACTCAAATATATGCATGCAGAATGACGGCGGTAAGTAATAATAATCCGCAACACTACCCGAAGTGGCACTGTGACATTAGTGTGAGCTCGTTTACCACGAGATCATAGAACTATTTGCCAAGTCATATTTTAACCAAACGCGAAAAGAGAAATCTGTATAACGGGACCAATCCCATTGGCTGCATATGTTCGTATCTGGCCCAGCAGATCCAAATCACATTCTATATGGACGTGTACAATGAGTAATGGCGAGTATGCTTGTGATTTTGCTCGAAAACGTTCACACACGAATAACAGCATTTAAAGTTCATAGGAAATGGCATTTCAGAGGGTGATAACAAACAGGTGAGCTTTTGGACTTGTGCAGTGAGGGCTTGAAGAGAAAAGTGAAGAAGGCAAACGGTATAATAAATGTCCCTTTACAAATTGCGAGTTAAAAAACGCGTATACTTTGTTTGGAAAGCCACAGTTTTGGATTTTTTTGTGAATGAACATAAGAAATAATAAATTCAAAATTCCTTATGCTCAATGTTTTTTGGAGCAAAATTTAAAATAATTTAAACATAAGAGGGAGATATATTAATGATCGAGATTATGGCTAGAATGAATTTAAAAATAATGGCACTGAAGCATTGGTTAACATGACATGGTAGTTTGGATGGAAAGCTTGGCAGCTAGTTAGAATAATCTACACTTTCTTGGGCATGTCTATGAAAGTTCAAAAATCAATTTGTTCCACTTGTTAGAAGAGTCACAAAAACTGTACCTAATTTTTCAGGAAATCGAGTCAAATTCATTTATGATGTTTGTCAAAATGGAAAAATTATTTTGCAAATTTTTATTAAAAAAAATTGTGTCAAAATTTTATTTCTATAGAAAATTTTGTCCAAATTTTATTTTTATAGAAAATTTAGTCAAAATTTTATTTCTATAGAAGAAATTTTATCGAACAAAAATTTTAGTTTCTATAGAAAATTTGTAAAATTTTATTTCTATAGAAAATTTTGTTTTAAGAAAATTTAATTTCTATAGAAATTTTTACAAAAATTTATTTCTGTTGAAAATTTTAGTTTCCTATAGAAATTTTTTAAAAATTTTATTTCTATAGACAATTTTGTCAAAATTTATTTCTATAGAAATTTTGCAAAAATGTTAATTTCTATAGTTTTTTTTTATTTATTTTCTATAGCTATCTTTTTTTTTATTTTTAATTTAATTGTAGACAATTTTGCAAAAACTTTTATTTCTATAGAAAATTTTGTAAAAAATTTTATTTCTAATAAGAAAATTTGTCATAAATTGTTATTGTTTAGAAATATTGTCAAAGATTTTATTCTAATAGAACAATTTGTCAATATTTATTTCTATAGAAAATTTTGTCAAAATTTTATTTCATAGAAAATTTGTCAAATTTGTTTCTTATAGAAATTTTGTAAAAATTGTATTTCTATAGAAAATTTGTAAAAAATTGTATTTCTATAGAAAATTTGTCCCAAAAATTTATTTCTATAGGAAAATTTTGTCCAAAAATTTTATTCTATAGATAGTCAAAAATTTAATGTTAATATAGAATTATGTCAAAATTTAATTTCTATAGAAATTAGTCAAAATTTATTTCTATAGAAAATGTTGTCAATTTCTTATTCCTATTGAGAAAATTTGATAAAAAATTTTATTTCTAAAGAATAATTTTTTCAAATTTTATTTCTATAGAAAATTTTTCAAAATTTATTTCTATACGAAAATTTTTTCAAAATTTTTAATTTCCTAATATGAAATTTTTCAAAATTTTATTTCTATAGAAATTTTGTGAAAATTGTCTATAGAATGAATTTAAAAAATCTCAATTTTTTGTGCCCTATTGCTTACGTATTTTCTGTCAATGTAAATAATGTCTTTCGAACTGAACTTTATGAGTATTTTATGGCCTGATGTCTAAAAATCTTTCTTTTTTTCCGAATGATGACTATTCCATCGCTTGTTCTTTAGTTTTTGTTGCTAACACGGCGTTATTTACTAGTTATTTGTAATTTTTTTGGACAACTTGAATTATTATTTCAGTGTATTAGATTTGGGAAACTGGTTGTGATGTGTATTTATTTAGTTGTAAGGATTTTAATTTTAAAGTTTTTCTGTAGCCTATGTTATGATCTATTACTTTGTAATACTAATATTCGGCCACTAGGCCTTGGTATTATATTGAATGAATAACAAATAAATAAAATAAAGTTCTACAATGTAACAACAGTGTGACTAATACGAAAATTTTCTGTGGTTATAGATTTTTTTCTTTTCAAAATTTTAAAATAAAAAAATTAAACATTTCTTCTTTTCAAGGCTATCTCGATACATTGGGTATATTCTATGGTCTCTTAATGTATAAAATTTAATATTAAGTCAAGTCGAAATTATAATGATTAACTATAATAAAACTGTTTCTCATCAACTCAAATTTTGCTTTCAAAACTTTTTATAAACTAACGTAAGAAAAAAAACAATGGACATTACAGCCTAATAGTAGAAATTTCTGGATATGGTGTAATTGCCTCCACACAAGTCGCAAAAATTATGAGATCATACCAATGTTGGTAGATAGCTTTAATAGTAATAGAATTTTGTTTTCATATATGCGTGGAAGTTTTTTCCTTCCTCCCTGTAATCTTCCCCACATTTTTTTCAAAACACAGAACGAATGTCGAATCATCCTTTCATCGAATCAGATTCTCTCACCACCACAAAAACAAACAACAGCCTACCCCCACAGGCAAATCGCAACAGAAGCAAACATCATCAACAGATCCATACCAGAAATCGAAACAAAACATCCACATTCTAACTTGGGATTACAGCCGGTGGGTTTGATGCCGAGAATTCAGTTCAACTCATCTGCTCGTCACTTAGCCGCCAAATCCAGAAGCGTAAAAACTGAAACTTAATGCCAATATTATCCCGTCCCACTTCCATTGTAGTAACAACGAAACTTGCGTAGACATTTATTCGAGCTTGCATAAAAATGAAATTGGCAATTTACCCCCGAACCACCGGAGATTCAATGTGATGTGGCAAACAATTGTCGCAAATGTAATGTGAAATTTGAATCGAAAGCCGAATGGATTGAACATAAAGTGGCCGAGGCTCGCGTAGAAACCATTCGGATCCATTCCAATGGGTTGGTGATTTGTGTGGAGGGCATATGTAATCACGCAAGAGAGAAAACTTAATCAATCATCTGCATAATTCACATGAAGGAGCAGGATCATCAGTACAGTGAATACAGCTGAATCCGGTCAAAGAAAACATCAATAATAGCTCGGGTGAACAAAACCGATCAGGGCCCGAAGAGGGATCAATAGCGAATTTAAGAAGATTAAATACCTCTTTCACAACAACAGAAACAGTGTCTATGCAAGCGGAAGGAAATGGAGAAGACTCGCGTGATAGTGCCAAAGATCATTATGACGAAGAAGAAGATAATGAAGGGGGAGGCGTAGAGGCAGAAGATGGTGATGCCAGAGTCACACAATATAAACATCCGGCATATGAAGACGATGATTTAGATGGCGAGGAAATACTTGCCAGGATGATATCGAACGATTTTGGCGTAGGAGCCCAACAACTGTGGCTGGTGAAGAGGACGAAGAGGAAGATGACGATGATGATGGAAGACGATGGAGGATGTGCATGACGAATGATGGGATGATGACGACGACGATGACGATGATGAGGATCGACGTCGATGAGTGATGAACGAGAGGAAAGATGAGAGCGGGTTTGATAAAAACAAAAAAAAATGAGACTCACTATTCAAATAAGAGATGAAGAATTTTATTTACAAAGCCAACGTAGTTTTTCTATAATAGGATATCGATGAAAATGATTGTCGAAATAGATCAGTTTTTTTGAAATAACGAAAAGGAAGTTTTCGGCTTATCCAAATACAAAAATTAATGTTGAAACCCGGTTTGCCCAATACCGCTAAACTAAAATTAGTTAAGTTTTTTTTTATTATTGTATATGCAAAAAATATGCAAAGAGTTTCATGTTTAACTTTTGGTGAAATTTTGTGCTGAAAATACTCCTTTATATAAAGTGTTAAGCAGTAATGTCTTTTCAGTGTTCTCATGTGATAATTAGTGAAAATGTGTTTTAATTATCCACAAAAAATTTATGATTAAATCACGAAATTAATTGATTCAATTAATTTTTAATTGAAATGGTCTTCAATCACGAAAATGATGAATCACAATCTAATTCGCATAAAATATATTTGATTAAAAAATTAATTAATTTGATTCAAAAAATTCAATTAATTTTTTAATTGATTCGATTAACCATTTAATTGATGTTGATTAAAAATTAATTGATTCCAATCAACAAATTTAAATTGATGTCGAGTTCGAAACCATCCAGTTTTTTAACGGACTCAATAAACTTTCAATCCAATTTCAAATTTACTTTTAATCAAATAAGAAAAACATTGTGTTTGCAATCGAACATCGTTACAATTTGTATACCTCCCCAATAGGAATGGGAAGGTATATAACTTTTGTCATTCGTTTTGTAACACATCCACAAAAAACAAATATTGCTCTAAAGACCACCATAAAGTATATATATGTTCTGGGTCGTGGTGAAATTCTGAGTCCGATCGTAAGCATGTCCGTCCCGTCCGTCCTGTTGAAATCACGCCTAACATCCGAGACGAAACAAAGCTATCGGCTTGAAACTTGGCACAAGTAGTTGTTATTGATGTAGGCTCGGATGGTATTGCAATGGGCCATGATCGGAAACACCTTTTACGTATAGCACCCATAAAAGACCGACGCTCCAGTTTTGGTTGCGGACCTCCTCTGGAGGAGGCAAATACATCCGATCCGGTTTGAAATTATGGTACATAGTGTTTAGTATATGGATCTAATAAACAATGCAAATTGGTCCACAATCGGTCAATAATTATATATAGCCAGACAACCGTCCCCAGATTTGGCTCGGAGCCTCTTGGGGAGCAAATGTTTCATCCCCCGATCGCAGCTGAAATTTGGTACATGGTGTTTAGTATATGGTCTAATAACAACTACGCAAAATTGGCCATATTGTTCCATAATTAATATAAGCCCCGCAATATAAACCGATCCGCAGATTTGGCTTTGCGTATCCTATAAGAGAAGCAACATTTTACCCGATCCGGTTGAAATTTGGTACGTGGTGTTAGTATAGTGGTCTCTAACAACCATGCAAGAAATTGGTCGCAAATAAGCCGGGCTTTAATTATATAATAACCCCAATTTAAAACCCGTCCCCAGATTTTGACCTCCGAAAGCTCATCCGATCCGGGTTGAAATTTGGTACGGTGGTGAAATTTGGTAGCATTGAGCTAGGTAATGATAGCCACTAACAACCATGCCAAAATTGGTCCATATCGTCTATAGTTTACCATAGCCGACCCCCCAAAAATAATCTACCAAAAATTATTTCTTAGGGAGAATGTTCTCAAAATTTTAATTCTATAGACGAAATTTGTCAAAAAAATTTTATTCTATAGAAAATTTTGTCAAAATTTTAAATTTCTATAGAAAATTTATGTCAAAAATTTATTTTCTATAGAAATTGTTGTCAAAATTGTTATTTCATAGAAAATTTGTAAAATATTTATTTCTATAGAAAAATTTTGTCAAAATTTTATTTCTATAAGAAAAATTTTGTCACATTTATTTCTATAGGAAAAATTTTGTAAAAAATTTTAGTTTCTATACGAAAATTTGGTCAAAAATTTTATTTCTATAGAAAATTTTGTCAAAAATTTAATTCTATAGAAAATTTTTGTCAAAATTTTTTATTTCTAGAGAAAATTTTGTCAAAATTATTTCTAGAGAAAGATTTGTCAATTTATTTCTATGAAAATTTTGTCAAAATTTTTTAATTTCTATTGAAAATTTTGTCAAAAATTTTATTTCTATAGAAACATTTGCAAAAATTTTGATTTCTATATAAAATTTTTGTCAAAATTGTTATTTCTATAGAAAATTTTGTTAAAATTTTTTATTCTATAGAAAAATTTTGTCAAAATTTTTATTTTCTATAGAAAATGTTGTCAACATTTTAATTAAATACGTGTTTGACAAAAATTAAAAAATGTTGACAACATTTCTATAAGAAATAAGAATTTTGACAAAATTTTCTATAGAATAAAATTTTACAAAATTTTCGTATAGAAATAAAAATTTTGACAAAATTTTTTATAGAAATAAAATTTTTGCAAAATTTCTAATAGAAAAAAATTTTGACAAAATTTCAATAGAAATTAAAAAATTTTTTGGACAAAATTTCTATAAGAAAAAATTTGACAAAATTTTGCTCTAGAAAAAAATTTTGACAAAATTTTCTCTAGAAATAAAATTTTGAACAAAATTTTTCTATAGAATTAAAATTTTTGACCAAAAATTTTCTATAGAAATAAAATTTGAACAAAATTTTCTATAAAATAAAATTTTGACAAAATTTTTATATAAATAAAAATGTTGACAAAATTTTCTATAGAAAAAAATTTGACAAAATTTTCTAATAGAAATAAAATGTTTGAGCAAAATGTTCTATAGAAATAAAAATTTTGCAAATTTTCTATAGAAATAAAATTTTGACAAAATTTTCTAAATAGAAATAAAAATTTTGACAAAATTTTCTATAGAAATAAAATTTTGAACCCCAAAATTTTCTATATAAATAAAATTTTGAGAAAATTTTCTATAGACAATAAAATTTTGTAGATTATTTTTGGGGTCGCTATGTAATAGATATAGATCGATAGACCATTTTGCATCGGTTGTTAGTGGCTAATACTAGCAAGCAATGTACCAAATTTCAAGCCGCCGCCCCTCCCGGCGCCGCCCCGCCCCCCCCCCCCCCGCCCCGCCGCCCGCCCCCACGTAACCAAATTCAACGCCCGATCGATGAGCTTCGGAGGTCCAAATCTGGGGATCGGTTTAAATTGGGTTATATATAATATAGCCGGTATGGACCGAATTTTCTGCATGGTTTGTTAGAGACCATTATCTAACACCAAGTAACCAATTTCACCGGATTCGGGCTAAATGTGCTTCTCTTAATAGACTACGCAAGCCAAAAATCTGGCGGATCGGTTATATGCGGGCTATATATAATTATGGACCCAATATGGAAACCAATTTGCGTAGTTGTTAGAGACCATATACCTAACCCATGGTACCAAATTTCACTGGATCGGATGAAATTTGCCTCCCTCCAAAGGGCTTCCGCAAGCCAAATCTGGGAATCGGTTGTTTGGGCCTATATATAGAGATTATTGACCGATGTGGACCAATTTTTGCAATGTTATTAGATACCATATACTAACAGCTATGTACCAAATTTCAACCGGATCGGATGTATTTTGCTCCTCCAAGAGGCTCCGCAAGCCAAAACTGAGCGTCGGTTTATATGGGTGCTATACGTAAAAGTGGTCCGATATGGCCCATTTGCAATACCATCCGACCTACATCAATAACAACTACTTGTGCCAAGTTTCAAGTTGCCGATAGCCTTGTTTCGTTCCGGATGTTAGCGTGATTTCAACCCAGACCGGACGGACGACCATGCTTAGTCGACTCAGAATTTTCACCACGAGCCAGAATATATATAACTTTATGGGGGTCGTTAGGCAATATTTTGAGTGTTTTACAAACGAAATGACAAAGTTAATATCACCTCCCCATCTAATGGTGGAGGGTATACAAATTGTAACGATGTCGAATTCAAACACAATTGTTTTTCATTATTTGATAAAAAGTAAATTTGAAATTGGATTGAAGTTTAATTGAGTCCGTTAAAAAACTGATGGAGTTTTCGAATCGACATCAATTAAATTTTTGATTGAATCAATTAATTTTTTAATCAACATCAATTAAATGGTTAATCGAATCAATTTAAAAAATAATTGAATTTTTTGAATCAAATTAATTATTTTTTATCAAAAATATTTTATGCCGAATTAAGATTGTGATTCATCATTTTCGTGATTGAAGACATTTCAATTAAAAATTAATTGATCAATTAATTTCGTGATTTATCTAAATTTTTTGTGATAATTAAAACACATTTTCAGCTAAAATTATCAGCAATGAGAAACCTGAAAAGAAGTACTGCCTAAACAACTGGATTATAACAAGGAGTATTTTCAGCACAAAATTTCACAATAAGAGTAAAGAAACTCTTTTGCAGTATTTTTTGCGATATAAATAATAAAAAAAAACTTAACTAATTTTTAGTTTTAGCCGGTATTGGGCAAACCCGGTTTCAACATATTTGGTATTGGGATAAGCCGAAACTCCTTTTTCGTTTTTCAAAAAAAATTGATTATTTCGACATCTATTTTCATCGATTAATCCTATTATAGAAAAACTACGTTTGGGCTTTGTAAATAAATTCTTCATTGCTCTTTATTTGAAATAGTGGAGTCTCATTTTTTTGTTTTTTATCAAACTCAGCCTTAAAAAATCCTCTCTTCCGTCCATCATCATCGACGCATCCTCAATCATCGTCATCGTCGTCGTCATCATCAATCATCGTCCATCATCATCTCATCGTCTTCCCATCATCATCGGTCATCTTCCTCTTCGTCCTCTTCCACCACCCACAGTTTGTTGGGCTCCTACAGCCAAATCGTCGATATCTCCTGCAAGTATTTCCTCGCCATCTAAATCATCGTCTTCATATGCCGGATGTTTATATTGTGGTGACTCTGGCATCAACCAATCTCGCCTCCTACGCCTCCCCCTTCATTAAATTCTCTTCGTAAAAAGTCATAATATCTTTGGCACTGATCACCGCGAGTCTTCCCATTTCTTCCGCTTGCATGACACTGTATTCTGTTGTGTAAAGCAGGTATTTAATCTTCCTTAAATTCGTTGATCCCTCTTCGCCCTGATCGTTTTGTTCACCCGAGGTATTCATTGATGTTTCTGTTGACCGGATTCAAGTGATAATCCAACTGAGTAGATATGAATCTGCCTCCTTCATGTGATTATGCAGATGATTGATAAGTTTCTCTTTGCGTGATACATATGCTCCCACGAAATCACAACCCCATTAGGAATGACGCGAAATGGTTTCCATTACGCGAGCCTCGCCAGCTTTATTCAAGTCCATTCGCCCTTTCGATTCAATTTCACATTAACATTTGCGAACAATTGTTTGCCCGCCCGACTTTCTACTTTACTCACTTGTTTGAAATGCCTTTGGGACTTGGTTATTGTCATTGTATTGAACATGGAATCGCGCAGCACACAGTGAAAAGAGAGAATCTCAACACTCTGGTATCTCGATGATCTGAATCAGAGAATGAAGTTAACTCATTTTTGTTGGCAGAGTTATCGACAGCGGAAACTTACGCTTAACAGATTCAAATTTGTTTATTTGGCGACGGCAAATTATGGATTAAAAAATCATAGTCGGCGTCTCCTAAAATATTGTCGGTGGCTAAACTTTGGCGGTTTCAGATTCTGGTCTGAATAGGCAAAATGAGCCTGAAATAATGGACTATCACTATGCCTAAGAAATAATGGACTATCACTATGCCTAACATAGGTTAGAATAGGTTAGGTTGAAAAGAAGATTCCTGTCTCATGTCGACTGACATACACCCAAGCCAGTATTCGGATTGTTGTGCGTTAACGAATTTCCTGTCCAGTTACTGGACCTGGTACCGAACCACCCCTTCACCGATATGATCAACTCTTTGTCTAGTAAATGCAGGGCAGTGACAAAGGTGGTGTTTCAAAGTCTCACCATCCTAAAAATACGCCCTACATACACCATCTTCTGCTGCTCCTATTCGCCACAGATGTGCTCTCAATTCCAGTGGCCCCGTCATTATTTCCATGGTCCTCCTGACAGTCGTCCTCCTCTCCTTGAGTAGTTCTCCAGTATTTTTAATGTCTGGGTCAACCCATNCAGCTTGAAAACTGAACATAGTACTCAGCTTTAATATTAGAAAATAAAAAATAATATCGAATGTGTACGGTTTCCACAATCGGCTAATTGGCTTTACTACATCGAATAATCAATTTTTGAGTAATGTCCAATCTGACAAATTAGAGCTCGACCTTTGTAATTCGTTATATTGCCCTTTTAAGGGCTTTGAATTGCTTAAATAAATAAAAATAAATAAATTGCTTTTTCTCGACTTCTCCTGTGCAATAATATTAGCCGTCAAGTCCCACGGCGATAATTCTTTGACACGGCTTTGAGCAATTAAGAATTCGACTGATATATGATGTAAATAACGTCAGTAACGGAATCAATGTACCCTTGTTCTAATCAGGTCCTGGGAAACCAGGTGCTTCAATATCGGGAGGCACCGAGGTGTAATGGTTGGTATGTACATCTTGCATACAAAGAGTCATATTTTCAACCACAATTTTGAACGAACGCAGTTGATATTCCTGAAAGTTTTAAGGCTTCTCTCATCG
>PGFW01019402.1:0-15731 GCA_003123925.1 Haematobia irritans | reverse complement strand
CAGAAGCCTTAAGCACTCAGCCACAAAACGCCGTTGGAAAGATTAATTCAATATGTTGTGATATGATCGTAATACGACACCAAGGAATAATACATTCTAATTGACTCTCGAGTATGTTCTTTTTAGTAATGAACGAAAAAAAATAAGAAACGCGAGGTTTCAAATCTCACCAGCGCCAATTTTTTTTTATGAATATTTTTCTAAAAAAGTATTTTTTTTTATGTTATGCATTGTTTTTTTATTTCGGAATATATATTCGTATATACTATTTTTTTGTCTATTAACAAATCAACAAAAAAATCAAAAATTACTCGTTAATTTGCAAAACCCCTTCTCCAAAAAACTTCCATGGAAGCGAAAAAAACGCATAGTTCAAATCCTAAGCGGGATGAAATTAATTTTTTTGTTTATTACTATTTTTGTACTGTTTTTACATAAATTTCTATTTTTTTTTTTTCTATTGTTTTTGGGTCAAATTTAATTTTTAAAAAATTTACACTTTCTAATACTTGTCCAAATGACTGCAGCGAAGTAGAAAAAAAAGCAGTTGGGGGATTCATGATGCGCTTTAGAAAAATGTTTGTGGACTTGTCCAAAGGACTGCATCGGAAGTTGAAAAAATCGGGGGGGATGGGGGATTCTGGTGGGCTTTTAAAAGAAATGTTTGTGGAAAGCACTTCCAAATTTTTTTTTGCTGGGTATTCATTCTTCCTATAAAACAAGTTTTACTTTTTCCTGGTATACTGAAAGTATCGATTTAACGAAATACTTTTTCCGTGCTGCTCTTTCGGAAACAATTCCGCGACGATTAGCCGCTCATGTCCAAATTAAAATTCATTTCAATTCCTGCCGCGAAAAATGTTTAGTAATAGAGTAGTAGCCCCAAATCGGGAGAGTCGTTTCGAAAGTTTAGTAGCTCAGGCAGTAGAGTATTGTTGTAGCCGCCCACGTGGACCATCTTTTATTTTGAAAATATTCAATATTGTATTTGTCATCGGGAAAATTAATATACACAATTTATCGTTCTTCTTTCCAGTTTTTTATCAGTCATCGTATTTTCAAGTTAGTATGGCCCGCTTATATAATTAATGGCCATATGTTCTACCCCAGTCTCAAATACAACACCAAAAAGTCGTCTTCCAGCGGCGTAAAAATTCTGAATTTTCACCGTAAATGTGAAACTCGGTTCGAAACTCTATTCTAGAAGAAAAGTTCTTGTCATTGAGCTTAAACATAATTCGGAGACAATCATTGCAAGAGAAAGTTCACCACGTAGTGGAATCTACAAACGACTGAATGAGTCTAAGTCCCCTAAATCTAAACCAATATAAAAACGTTTGTAAAGCAGTCAGCTTTTTAATAATTCTTCAATACGTCTCCACAACAATAATTTGACTTTTTGAGGAACTTGCCCTATGTTTTCTATAGATGATAGTAATTTATATTGGCAATGTAAAAAATCAGTTACCGTTGCACAAAACCCGGTTCTTTATTAACAAAAATCCAATAGTTTCCTACCGATTAGAATTTTACTAGCACTGGTTCTTCTCGGGAGTAAAGAATTTACAACTACACTAAAAAAAGGTGATCTCTATTCAACTAAAGCCAATTTAACTTTATTTTAGTTCATGGAGTTATTATGTATGGAGAAAGGGTCTTTAATCTAATATTTTTTTACGTACGTTTAGTTGAAATGAGACTAAATAAACGGGAAAAATTATACACAAATGAAGTAAAAAGTTTTACTAAATTCTACTTCTCACAAAAATAGCTTCATTATTTTCTTACATTTTGGAAATTTTACTACAAATGCGCTCATCATGAACTTCGTATGTCACTAAAAGACATTACTTGCCATTTTGAACACCAATTTTTGTCTTTTCAAATACAAAATTTCTTAAATAAGAAAAAAAAATAATTAGTCTTTTACATTTGTACTTGAAATTTTCGAAAAATATATTACTTTTTTTGAGATATCGCGCGCGATGTCAGCGTTTGTAATATGTTGAGTTAAAATTGTTCTAAAAATAATGCAAAATTTTCTAAAATTAAGCTAAATGTTTTCTTCCTGGTGGGTTCAACTGTTTTTTCAGTGAAGTAGTCAGTCTCTAAAAATATCATCAAAGGAAACGCACTTTTTAAAATCATATCGGAAAAATTCTATTTTTGTATGGTACACAGAAAAAATATCTAAAATATTCCCAATTTAAAAAGTTGATTGAAGTTGAAAATTTTTTCATATTAAAAAAATTAATGATACTATTAAACCTTTTAATCATACAACTGGAAAAATTAAGTCAATTAAGTCAATGATTGATATTTTTATACCACTCCATCATAGGATGGGGGTATATTAACTTTGTCATTCCGTTTGTAACACATCGAAATATTGCTCTAAGACCCCATAAAGTATATATATTCTGGGTCGTGGTGAAATTCTGAGTCGATCTAAGCATGTCCGTCCGTCCGTCCGTCCGTCCGTCCGTCGTCGTCCGTCCGTCCGTCCGTCGTCTGTGAAATCACGCTAACTTCTGAAACGAAACAAGCTATCGACTTGAATACTTGGCACAAAGTGTTGCTGTCGATGTAGGTCGGATGGTATTTTGAAAAATGGAGCATAATCGGCTCCACTTTTTACGTATAGCCCGCATATAAAGGACCCTCAGATTGGCTTGCGACTATAACAAAAAGCATATTTTCATCCGATCGGGCTGAAATTCTTGGTATATGCTGTTGGTATATGGTATCTAACAACCATGCAAAATTGGTCCACCATCGGTCCATAATTATATATAGCCCCATATGAAACCGATCCCCATGATTTGGCTTGTGGAGCCTCTAAAGAGAAAGCATATTTCATCCGAATCTGGCCTGAAATTTGGTACATGGTGTAGTAGTATGTCTCTAACAATCATGCAAAATGGTCCATCGGTCCTAATTATATATAGCCCCCATATAACCCATCCCCAGATTTGCTTTGAGAGCCTCTAAGAGAAGCGATTGTTCATCCGATCCGGCTGAAATTTGGTACATGGTGCTTGTAGATGGGTTATTCTCTAACAAACCATGCAAAAATTGGTCCACATCGTCCATAATTATATATAGCCCCCATATAAACCGATCCCATATTGGCTTGTGTGAGGCCTCTAAGAGAAAGCATATTTCATCCCGATCGGCTGAAATTTGGTTGTACATGTTTGTAGAGGTCTCTAACAATCAGCAAAAATCCTTCACATCGGTCTATGAATTATATATAGCACCCATAATAAAACCGACCCCCAGATTTGACATTGTGGAGCCTCTAAGAGGAAAGCAATTTTCATGCCGATCATGCTGAAATTTGCTACATGGTGTTTGGTAGATGGATCTCAACAATATGCAGAAATTAGTCCCACATCGGTCCATAATTATATAGCCCCATATAAACCGAATCCCGGCAGATTTGGCTTCCGGAGCCTCAAAGAGAAGCAAATTTCATCCGATCGGCTGAAAATTTTGGTAGCATGATGTTAGGTATATGGTCTCTACACAACCATGCAAAATTCGGTCCAACATCGGGTCCATACTTATATATAGACCCATATAACCGATCTCCAGATATTGGCTTGCGGAGCCTCAAAGAAAGCGAAATTTCATCGAATCCGCTGAAAATTGAAACATCGGTGTTGAGTATATGACTTAAACAACCGTCCAGAAATTGGTCCAATCGTCCATATATTATGATATATCCCCCATATAAAACGTTCTCCAGATTGACCTCGGAGCCTCTGGAGGAGCTAGCAAATTCCACTCCGACCGTTCAAATTAGGAACTGGTGTTAGTATATGGTTCGCTAACAACCAATACAAAAATTGGTCACAATCAACACCAACAAATTGCTCCATATGTCGGTTCATAAGTCATGGGTTGACGGTAGAGCAAAAAAATCTACCAAAATTTATTTATATAGTACATTATTGTCAAAATTTTATTCTTATAGAAATTTTGTTCCAAAATTTTATTTTAGAGAAAATTTGTTAAAATTTTTATCCGGTTCATAAAAAGATTTTCATCATTCGTCAAATTTATATTTCTATAGAAAAATTTTGTTCTAATTTTATTCCGGTTCATGATCATGGTTGCCACTCGAACCAAAAATAATCTACAAGTTTTTTCTTTCTATAGAAAATTGTCCCAAAATTTCATATTTCTAAATTAGATTTCTATAGATTTTCTTAGAAAATTTTTTTATTTCTGTAGAAAATTTTGTCAAAAATTTTATGTTTAGCTTTGTCAACTGAATTATATACGTATTGGATCGATCTTTTTTGATTAATACTACTACACGATGCACTTACCATTACAATTGTAAGAAGATGGTGTTAGGAGGTTTTTTAGGATACCTTGCACGCTTACCCGCAACTACAAGTAATTCGATTGTGGATGACAGTCGTTTATGAGAAGTTTCTAGCAATCATGATGGAGGTCATAAGCTTCGCGCTGCCAACTTACGGCCGTATATACTTGTTTAAAAATTTCAATTAAAGAATTAATGTGATACATTAACTTTTAATCAACATCTGGAAGAGTAATGATATTAATTATTCTGGATATATATTGTTTTAAAATCTTAAATAAAAGAAATTGAAAACTATAATTTTTAAAACAAAATAAAAATATTAAAAATAGTTATAGAAACTCATTGAAATATGCTAAGAGATTAAAGTTGTTTCCTCTGTCATATCATTTTTCTGGGCTTTCAAGGTCAATTTTTGAATGCGAAGTAAAGACAAATATTGAATTAATCTCCATTTATTTTCTCCAACGTTTTCGCTGGGATTTTTTCAGCTTCATCAGGATGATTTTTTTATTGATCTGGTAAAAGATATAATAGTGAAATATATTAATTAACCATATCATTCTATTGATTTCGCTACAAGTTTCACTCTACATTCAATCTATCGTCAATTAGCATTTGGCCAAACAATACGCCCATTTTACGATCATTACCTAGAGATTTCTTTTTAATTTAAAAATTAATCTGAATTTTCAATAAACATCAATTAAAACTTTAATTGAATCAATTAAAAAATTATATTGAAATTTTGCTTATTGATATCAATTATTTTTTAATCAAACAATTTTTGATAGCGCATTAAATCTGTGATTGATACAAATAATTTTCATGATTGAAGACATTTCAATGTAAAAATTAATTGGATGAATCCAATTTTTAGTGAATTGAATCTGAAAAAAATTTTTTTGTGGTTATAGAGAGCTGCAAAAAAATATAGCGATTTGTGAAAATTTGCAAAAATACAACTAAAACATATTAAATATTTTTTTTCGGCATTAAATATGTATAATGCAAGAATCTTATTGCAACTGAAGGTATCACAAAGAAAATCTCCATTAAAAGTCAAGCCAACGAAAAATTTTTATTACTGCATAACGAAACCTTATTCATTTATATAATCAGAACAATGTTCGTTATAGTACAAGAAACGTTACGTTTGATTTCGCAGAAAATTCCGTTATATTAACGAAAAATTCATTGTATTAACAATTTGTTTCATTTGGCTGACTTTTAACGACACATTCGTAATATAACGAAATCTTTTCTTTATGTAAGAAGTTTCAAGAAATCTTTATATAGTTGAGAAAAGTATATTACTTGGAGTTTTGTTAATTATATTATATATATATTATTTAAACATGCTGTGAATAAAATAATAATTCAAGCCAGTACCACCCTCAAAAAAAATCGCTTCTTGTAAGATATGGCCAAAACCCTTTGCTTCTAAGCCATATATTTTTTCTGGATTGGTCCAAAACAAATATTGTTTCTTATTCAAATATTCTATATTTAACTTAGGCATACACTGGTGAAAAAATTTTAATGAAATTTTCTTTGTGCATATATATCTTTTAAAGCGGCCTATCTGGTTACTTCCAATTCTTTTACTTGCAGTATACTCTGTAGGCCTTTTCTAAACACATATTATGTTTATAGGCTATTTCTAATTAATATATGATTTGCACCAAGGCATTTAATATTATTTATAGCCATTTATCTCCAAACATAATATGTCTGTAACATATTAACATATATGTCGCCAACTATTATGTAGTATGAACATTATTTTGCTTTAATTATATAAATATTGTGTAAAAAATTTTGAGTTCCAAAACATTATAATTTTTTACACCCAAACATATGAGAAAAACAGTATTTTTCTCCGTGAAGATTGTTGGTATGATCTTAATAAATATATCTCAATATCTTTAATAAAACAAGTTTTTTTTTATTGAAAAGAATTTGACGCTATAAAAAAACATAAACGAAATTTATATAAGCAGTTTTATTTTGAAGTAAAGGTTTACTGAAACAAGTGTACAATTTGCTCTAATATATGAACAAAGTTTTAAAATAAACCAAATTTACAAATAATCCAATTCAGTTAATCTGTTTTTATTCTGTAGTATAGTGTAGATAAATATAGGAAAATGTTAACTAATTTATAAAGAGCATTCTTCGTAATTTTCGAAAAACTCATCACACTCAACTCACAAATAAAAATATCTTTGGCGTTATACGAATCCACAATTTAATAGAAATATTATCGTGAGTTTATAAAAATTCGAAACTACATTGTTATAACGAGTATATACAGCATAAATTCGCGTCCGGGTCGGTTTTAAATACCCCCACCTTGAAATATAAACATTGCAATAATTTTTACAAAGAATATTTTTCATTGAAACTTATTAATTTTGAAAATTATATTGTGTACTGGACTCAATATACAAATAGCAGCCTTGTATATACAAACTATACTGACTATACGATCTCTGAAAATTGACGTTTAAGTTTTCTGGTCGTAATGTTGTCTCTCACACCTACACGCACCCATCTGCAACAGTATTCAGAATTGTTCAAAATTAAAGAAAAATCCTAACACGAAACGTGCATCTTAGCTCTCACCTGTAGGAATAAATTCTGAATTTGTTACAAAAAACATTTATGAAGAGAGAATGCCTTCACCTACAGGTGGGGATGCAATTCAAATAACAAGTGTAGATTAAATTTGTATAAAAGAAAAAATAGTTTGAATACTAACGAATCTGTATATGCGTATACTGTTAGAACAATATGTTTTTCATATGTTCCGATATAAACAAAATGTGTTTCGGGCAGAATTTTTTAAACACAATATATATAAGTGCAAAAATATAATGTTCCTAAACTAGTATTAAATGTTTGGGAAACATATGTGATATTTTAATCAGAGAGTGATAGTCGGCTTTGACTAAATAAAAATTTAAATTCAATTATTAAATTCAATTAAGATATTAATTGGAAAATAGTTGGTGGTGTTTTCTAGGTAGTGATACTTTAATCTGCTTAAGTTGAAGTTTGCGTTTTTAACATAGACTTATGGCGATTTCGATTGGGAAAAAAGGTGCAACATTCTCGAAATTGATTGCAAGATATCAAGGACACTGTCATAGATTTTGGATACTTTATACCTCACAATATTATAAATTAATAATATCTTTAGAATTACACTATCATTTGGCCGAAATGTCAATTAGGGAAAAAGTAGTGTAACACCAAGGCAACATATTTTTTTCGAATCGAAAACGCCCTTAGTGAAATTCCTCTGAGAGGCATCATATTAGGGAAAACCCTAAATCCCTGTACCCTTCAAAATCCTAAATTGAATTGAAAATCATCAAAAGCCAAACATAAAACAAAGAAAAATGTTCTAGGTAGTGAAACTGTTTAAGTTGAAGTTTGCGTTTTTAACATACACTTAGTGAAATATCCTCTGAGAGGCATCCATATTAGGGAAAAACCTAAATCCCTGTACCTTTAAAATCCTAAATTGAATTGAAATCATTAAAGCCAAACATAAAACAAAAAAAAAAATCGAATCTTGGTCGAACGATCACTGTGCGATGGCTTCTAGTCGCGTGCTAATATATGGCGTTTGTGTGTTCATCAGAGAGGACGAGTCATTCCATGCATGTGGTTTCGTTATGAATTAACGACGCGATAAAATGTTTTTTTTTTTTTTTTTGTTAAAAACAAAATATTTTATATTTAAAGAAGCTCGAATGCAAAGCGAAATTCTAACGACACACATTGTTCGATATTGCTGATTATTTAAGAGTGTAAGAAAAATTTTTTATGTACATATATATAAACATATCGTCGCCGAAAACCGATAAATACAAATAAATTGAGCTACAAAATCCAGAAATAGGGAACCACAGAAGAATTTGAGGACAATTAGAAATTGAAGACTTGACTCTGAAATAAAAACGCGCTCTTATGTTAATAAAATATACTATGTCTGTTGTTTTGATTTCAGCTTAAAACCATTGACTAAATTCAGAGTAAATTCGGGTAATTCACTAAACCCAATGTATATTCTCTCATAACTCCTATCCGCAGGCACGTTTTGTATGTTCCAAACGTTTTTAATTAAAATCGGACCAATTGATTGATCAACGTTCCAAAGATGATGTCGTTATGTTAATGACTTTGGTATTGGCATAAGAAGTTGGTCGACTTTTGATTAGAGGTACGAACCCACACAAAAAAAATCCATATTCACACACGAAAAAACTTTAAAGACTTATAGTCACGATCGGACATGTTGTGACCACGAAGACTGTTGTGACTCACGAAAAATCTCCCCATTCAAGAAAAATTAGTGCATGCCCGTTTCAAATAGTGACTCACTATTAAGTCGCCCACTGAAAAAAAAGCATGCCCGGTTCCAAAGATATAGTCTTTGGAACCAGGCATGCCGAGCCTATTTTTTCGAATTCGTTATTCGCGCACACTCACGAAGATATCGTTTTGTGACCCATGCCCAGGCACGACATTTGGTTGGTTAATTACGCTCACACCGTTGTCATCAGCGTCAGTCATGACAATTTCGTCGCACGTACACACCTCTACTTTTGATCATTTAAAAATTTATAGCATTGGAGAAATGTGCCTTTAATGCTATGAAAACATTGCATTCGTTTTAATACGTAAAAAATCTTGTTTTTACGTCAATATTTGCTGCCGGAATATATACAGATCCCACAGGTTTAATTTAATTGGACAATTTTCACTAGTTTAGCTTACCTAGTTCTTTTAAGTAAAATTTGCAATTTTGAGTTCTGATGAAAAGAGTTTGAATGTTCTGAAGAAACTGCGAAAAAATCCCTGACCTTTGCTCAAAGGTACTTCGAAATGAAATGCGATGTTATTTTTGTATTTCTCTGATAATTATATTATTTCTTTAGTAAAACATAATAAACTTTTTATTACAGTTTTCTTTTTATCTAATTATACAATTATTTTTCGAGCTTTATGGACAGATATAGATTAAGGAACGTGCTTAATAGAGCCATTGAAAAGAAAACGCCAGATACAAATCTATACACGCCTGGACTGTACATGTTTCGGTTCGGGCGAATGAACCTTTCCACAGCCTTTAGTATAGATCTGGCTGGGAGAGATAACTCAATTTTGGGCCCTTTATGCTAACTCCTTATGAAAAAAAAATAAGATTAAGGGACTTGTAAGTTATATGAAAAGATGATGTACAGTGGGAGAAAAGATGATTCAATTTGTAAGAGGAAAATTCCCAAATGTTTTCTCCATAAGGAGTTAGCATAAAGGGTCCAAAATTGAGTTATCTCTCCCAGCCAGATCTATACTAAAGGCTGTGGAAAGGTTCATTCGCCCGAACCGAAACATGTACAGTCCAGGCGTGTATAGATTTGTATCTGGCGTTTTCTTTTCAATGGCTCTATTAAGCATGTTCCTTAATATATATCTGTCCATAAAGCTCGAAAAATAATTGTATAATTAGATACACTGAAAAAAAGCATACTCGGTTCCAAAGATTTTGTCTTTACTTTAAAAAATTTGGTATTGATTCCGCGCTAAAGAAGCGGAAGAATACAAGTTAGGATATTTTAAGACAAAATTCTCTTTTAAATTTAGGTTTTTTGTGTACTTGCTTATGGGAAGCAAATTTAATTATTCGCTTTCTCAGCTTTTTTCTTCATATGCTATCAAGTCCTTATAAAAAGAGTTAAACAACACTTTATTTTGATTTTTTGCTTTGTAGTCAAGATGCAAAAAGACAACAAATTTAAAGAAATTTCATTAATTTAAAGAATTTTTCTGAATTATTAAAGTCAAGTTGACCTTAGCCTATAAATTTTTTCTTTCATGTTAAGATACCCATTTTTAAGTCAAATCACTTAATTATAAGGACAATACGACTTCATTGAAAAGTTTATCGACTTTTGGACAAGGAAAATAACTTTATTTTAGAGAACTGCGTCTTCTATGCTAAGCAAAATTTGTATTCGTATTTTAAAGACGTGAAATCTTTGACCTCACGACAATATTTTTTTCAGTGTATAATGCATTTGGACGTCAATTGCCTGTTTCGGTATCAGGCTAACATGAAATATAATAAGTTTTCTTTTCTATTTAGACTGTTTTTTATCATATATATACACTGAAAAAAAGAACTATTGTCGTGAGTCCAAAGACTTGCCTTAAAACACAATCTGATATAGAGTCGATAAACATTTCAACAAAGTCGTTATGTCCTTACAGCTAAGTGAATCGACTTAAAAATAGGTATCTTTACATGGACGAATTGTTCTTTTTGGATTAAGGTCAACTTTGTTTAATATATCTGAAAAATTCTTCAAAATTAACGAAATTGTCTTTGAATTTATTATTTTTTTTTTTTGCATCTTGAGTACAAAGCACAAAAGCGTTGAAAAATAGGAGATGTCTTCTTACACTATATTTTAAAGACGTTTTTTGTTGGAAACATAGCATAATTTCTAATTGAAGATGAGATTGAATATGGAAATTTAAGTATTCGTTAATAAGGTTTAAATGACTTTGTAGGAGAAAAGCTGAAAAAATAAGTAACCGAAATAATGCAATTTGTTTCCTGGTACAGTATGCTGAGGAGATATAAACACCCGAAGAAGTAGCTTTTAAAATCAAGTTCAAATTCTTAATTTTTGCCTGATCCACTTAAATTTTTAGTTATACTCATTAAGTACAAAGGTATTTTATTTGATTAATTAAAATAACAAATAAATGTTTTAATGCGTGAGAGTTAGTAATGAAGCACAAATGATCTCATTGATTGTTCAACCCCCGACCAACTGTTGTTTATACCACACCAGAATGAGGTTGACGGTTTAATAAGTTTTCATTCGTTTGTACTTATCGAATTCGATTTCGTTATAAAGTCTTGTAAAGGAAGATTCTAGACGATATAACCTGTCGTCTGTCTGGCTGCTGTCTGTTTTGTAATCTCTACAGTTTTCATATGAAGCGAAATTTCGTTTTCCCACATGTTTTGTTGAGGCAGGTAAAAAGTTCGAAAAGTGGGGCTATATCGGTCAGGTTTTTGATATGTTTCCCATATAAACGGGACCTCCAGATATGGTCTTGGGCTTATAGATGTAGTTTTTTTATCCATTTTGCCTGATTGGTCTTGAGGTTTTTCGCATAATGGTATGCAAAAAATAGTGGTATGGTCATGTTTTGGGTTGGTCCAATATAACCGACGCTCCGATTTGAGTCTTGCGTTTTTAGAAATCGTTAGTAGTTTTTAATCCATTTGCCTTGTTTTAATTGAGGTATTTTATGACATAAAGAGGATGTGCAAAAATGGTGAATATCGGTCCATGTTTTGGTTTTGGTCGCATGATAGACGATCCCGGATTTCTTTTGGGTTTACATCGCAAGAATTTTTTACCATTTCCTGAAATTGAATTCTGAGGTATTTTAGACCATAAAAGAGATGTGCCAAATGGGTGGCATCGGTCTGTTTTGGTATGGTCACCTAATAAACCGCCTCCGTTGGGTCTTTGGTCTTATGAAGTGTTTTTATCCAATTTGCCTGAATTGGATTAGGTATTTTCGGGCCATAAAAGAGGTGTGCTGAAACAGTGAGTATCCGTCTATTTTAGTGTAGCCACCCCATAAGAAGTTTCCCGATTTACTACCTTGGGATGTATCCTTTTAGGGCTGAGTAGTTACGTCTTTTTACCGTGTCTGACTGATTTAATATAAGATTTATTTTTTCGTAGGTCATATATTGGTAATCTGTTGGCTTAGATAGAATACTGAGTGAGTCGCTTAGCGTGTCTCAAAATGATTCTAATTATGGTACCCATCGTCGCGATACAAAATATTCCAGTTAATGCTCGCAATTAGCCCGTTTCAATTCCTTGAGGGTTGCAAAGGTGGTTAACTTTTTTCTGGTCTAATTGTTACAATTGTATCTGAAAATTCATGTTAGAATGTAAGCAAATGTTTTCAATTTTAATTATTTGTCGCGATCGCTATTTTACTGTTGATCTTTGTTATATATCAAATTCTCTACAGCACGTGATACGCTGTGTTTAAAGTTGAGATATATATGACTCGCGACATTTACAATGTTGGGGAGAGAGATTGTCAAGTGATTCCCCTATTGTATCCCATCAATATGCAACTATTAGGATGCGCTCTATTCTACTGGGAATCCTAACTATATTTAGGGTGAATGTTTTTGGGGAACTTTAGTCTTATACTAGTTAAACCCCGACCCCTCGCCACTCCCGCCCCCATTTCCATGGATTTTTAACTTGTCTTTCTGATTTATAAACCTACTCATTTGGTATTGATTACCGGAGCAAAAGAGGGAGAAAAATGTAAAAGTGTTATTATTATAAAGTGCCAATAGTTTTTATTATTATAAACTATTAATATGGTCTATATGTATTGCTTCTAGGAAAAAGAATCCTATAATTTTTTTAGTCACTATTCTACGACTCTCTTTATTTCTTTAGCTTATCCTTAGTATTCAAACTGAATTATGGCCTATACAAGTCACATTTAACGGAGATTAAAGATTCGCGCCTTTGATATTTTAGTTTTTTACGGCATTTGGATTTTTTGCTAGTACAATCTTCTTTTATGCATATAATGAATTTGTGCATTGTTCTTGTAGAGAATTTGCCTTTTATAAATAGCATGTTCTTAGAAACACACCAAACAACCCACTCGTTTTATGTAAATAATTGAACCGAATTTTTTGCGTGGTCTATTCTTATCGTACAAAAAGCTGTGCCACAAGTGGCGAACTACAATTATTACTAAACGAATATTGTGTGCCTCATATTTTACTTTTTACATGTGGTATTTTTTTGATGATTTCAGTGATAAAAGTTAGTACTTTTTGTCTAATAATGTCTCTCTTCTTGTTTTTTCTTAATTTTATTATACCGCAATCAAAAACTTTTTTTATTGTGGTTCCAGTTACCTCTATAAGCGCTAGAAAAGAGTATTTTAAGGATACATTTTATGGACTTTACACTTTGAACGAAAGTTTGTGTTACTTGGAATAGCGCATTAAGAAACACTCCAGCCTATAGGGTCACAAGCTTTAATAGAAGAAACGAATGCGCTCGCTTATTTTGCCTTTTCGTTTTGTATGCTAATTTGTTTGTAATTTTAGACGAATAACTAGAGCAAAAATTGTTGAACCAGTGACAACGCAAAATAATAAGGTGTGTGTTATATCGGGCAAGTGTTAGCTGTAATTTTTACTAATTTTACCATCTTTTAGGAAGTGTAAGTGTCCTACTCGTGTTGGTTCTGAAACTGCATATGCTTAGATTGAATCACAAAAATACCTGTATTGATATATTCTTCTAATGGATCACGGTACATCTCCCTACTTGTATAACTTATGTTTCAATGGTGAGTGGGGTTAATTTGCTAAGAGAATTTGGTCACGGAAAACCGACTTAATAACGCATGAAGATCACTGAATAGGAAGACCAAAAGTCGACAAATTCGAAAAAAACAGATCGGAATAATTATCTCTGGATATTTTGGTTCGTTTTGGGTGTAAAAGTGGGGAGTTGCTTGCTATATCAGCTGATTGCTTATCTTAATGTCATGTAAGTGGGATTAAATATAATCGAACTAATACGATCAAACTTAGCAGATACAAAATAAAATTCGGAAAGTGAATTTTACCATTAAGAAATAATGAAGGAAGAAATGGAAGAATAATAATATCAAAAGGTATAACGCGTTAGTAGGTGTATTGGTTGGGTTCCTTTGAAACTTATGGGAGCTTAGCAGCAGGTTTTATAAGTCTGAAGACATGCATTATAGGGAAAGTCGAACTTTTTAAACTATTCAAAATGAATCGCTTCTCTCCTAATTATAATGTGTAGTATAGGGTAAAGCTAAATTAAAGAAATTTAGGAACCGACCGGTATTAGGAGTAAGATCTATCGCCAACCGCCTCTTTCTGTACTGGTAATTTTTTTAAATGCCCGTGATCAACGTCTGAGATATTCCCTCAAAGGACGTAAAAATGATCTCCTTTATATTTCATTTGTCAGAAGTGATAGATTGAGATGAGGTGATTTTGTGCCATAGGTGTAAGTTAGTATTGTTTATAAGTTTCGGCTTTACCTTGTGGGCGGTCTCTCTCTCGCCTCATTGGTGTATTGTTACTGGCATCCTGCCATAAGACCCATACCATTCGCGTGGCTCAACGAACAAAAGCCTTGCCAACGTCTGGGTCCCGGCTGGATAATGAGACACGCACTATCTCAGGGTATTTTTCAGGCATCTCTGAATCAGCTATGACGAATTGTCCGAAAAATATTAATCTTCGGCCCCTACATGCGTGATGCAATCAAATAAGTGGTGGCAGATTTAATTTTGCGATTATTAATGTTAAATGATGATGTATCTACATGGATTTATGGTAGATCTCTCCTAGGCATCCGATAAGTTGCAAGAGAGATCTTAGTGCTAAAGTGCACAGTAACCTCCGCAATTATTTAAGCAAGTGATAAAGTGGGATAAAAAGTAGTTTTGATTAGAGTTACCAATCTTTTGAATTACTTAGAAAGTATTTGTGAGCTATGCGAGGCATCAAGAATTTCAGCTTTTATATGGATGCAATCTCCGATTTATGCGTCCAGATGTTTAGGCCTTAATTTACCAAACCTGTTGTGGTATGATTCGTTCAAGCAAAACAAATAATACTCTGAGCACCTCTCCGTGTGATTATGATATTGTAAAGTCTTAAAAACGCGGAAATTCAATTGAGAGATAATGATTTGATATAGTGTAAAAACAGGGGCTCTTTTCTTGGTTGGTTTAATCAATGTCTCTTTACCGAGGATAGGAAAGAACGATTTATAATTTTTCGGTTATTTGATATACAGTATCCCTCTGGACTATACTTTTGGTTTTTGATTTTTTTCGCCTCGTTTAGAAACAAAGAGTCATGTTATTTGTGGACCACTGCAAACGTGTCTAACCGGGAAGGACAATATGTGAGTAAGAGATTATTCTCAGTATGGATCCGTAGGTCCCTTTTGTTCGTAGAAGTTGTGATTCATGCAGAAATAATATAAGGTTTTGCAAGGCGCGCCTCGATATCCGTAAAAATAAATGTTCCCATTCTCTGGTGAAATCCGAGCGGCTTAATTATTGGTGCGGCAGATTACAATAGCGGATAGCGCTGTGGAGGAGAACCAGAGATCACAAAATTCGTTGGTTCCTATAGTTTTCAGGAGTAGTTTGCAATGATGTGATGTCGATCGTGCTTGAGGAGTGCCTAACTAATAATGGGCATGTATATGCAACGTGAGAGTATTCGTGACACATTATTGTGAGAAGG
>PGFW01019389.1:10414-22149 GCA_003123925.1 Haematobia irritans | reverse complement strand
ATTTGGTATTTTAGTTAATGTGGTATCACAATGGACTGAATAGTCTAAGTGAGCCTGAATCTTAATTGGGCTGCCACTTTAACCTAACCTAACCTAAAGTAAACTGTGTTACGGGAAGAAATGAACTACTACGTATGAAAATTGAACTAAATTCTATTTCTTTTATGTGCTATTTATCTACACACTGAGAAGGATTATGATCACTCCAAACATATTTCAAAAACATAATGATACCTTTTTACGGAGAACATTAAAATGTTTATGTGATTTCGGAAAGCATGTTTTGTCTCAAATGTTTTGGGACAAAAAAGTTCCGAAAAAATCAATTGTAATTAAAAAATAACAAGTAAGTAAAGTAGAAAGTCGGGCGGGGCCGACTATATCATACCCTAAACCACCACTACAGAATTAGTAATCATAAGCATTTGTGGGGTAACATATAGGTCTGGGAGATAAACCGCAGTTGCATATTTAAGAAAATTAAGGGGTACATGCCTATGGGTGCTTTGTGTCAATTTGACTATAGCTCATAGTCAATGTTGCCAGGGAAAATGTTCAGTTTACCCTACAAGGATAAAAAAAGTTCCCTACTATCCCATACATTCCCAAACAATTTTCCCTACTATATTTTTCGTTAAATTTAAAAAATTTTACAAAACAAAAATGGTTGTAAGTACTTTATTATCTTAAAACATGAGTATGCAACGTATATAACATAGAATATAAATTTGTATTACCACCACGGTTGCCACAAATTCGGTTGACAATAAATGTCTCAATAGAAATAAAATTTTTGAGAAAAAAAAATTCCAAGAAAATACAATTTTGGAGAAAATTTTTTATAGAAATAATACTTTGGAAAAAAAATTCTAAGAGAAATACCAATTTTGACAAAATGTTCATAAATAGAATATAAAATGTTGACAAAATTTTCTCCAAACAGGAAATAAAGTTTACCACACATTGTTAAATGATCAACGCCTTGCCGCGCTTCTAATATTTCCTCCCTCTAGAGCCACCAAAATGTAAAAATTATTACAAATTGTGTTGAGTGAAAATGTCCTACATTGTGGCCCTACGTCCCTACAAGACGCTAAATATTAGAAAAACCCTACATATAGGGAAATTCCCCTACTTCTAGCAACACTGGCTGTGTTGATATTGTAACTACGGGGTTAGTATGCCACTAATATTGAGCCCATTATTAAAAAAGAGAAAATCGCCCAATTAGTGTGGGTAATAAATACAAATTTGTTAAAATCGAGCAATATTCTTATATAAGAGCTATAAGTACGTAGGTTAGGTTAGGTTAGGTTATGTGGCAGCCCGATGTATCAGGCTCACTTAGACTATTCAGTCCATTGTGATACCACATTGGTGAACTTCTCTCTTATCACTGAGTGCTGCCCGATTCCATGTTAAGCTCAATGACAAGGGACCCTCCTTTTATAGCCGAGTCCGAACGGCGTTACACATTGCAGTGAAACCACTTAGAGAAGCTTTGAACCCTCAGAAATGTCACCAGCATTACTAGAGGTGGGATAATCCACCGCTGAAAAACTTTTTGGTGTTCGGTCGTAGCAGGAATCGAACCCACGACCTTGTGTATGCAAGGCGGGCATGCTAACCATTGCACCACGGTGGCTCCCTATAAGTACGTAATAAATACAAATTTGTTAAAATCGAGCAATATTCTTATATAAGAGCTACAAGTACGTATAAGTACGATCGGCTAGTACATAAAAATTTGAAATTTGAGTAACATCGCTCGATTTTCCCAAATTGCATATATATGGAAGCTATATCTAAATCTGAACCAATTTGCATAATATTTTGCGGGTTTGATTAATACCACAAAAGGTTACCCTGTGCAAGATTTGAGTAAGATCAGTTAAGAAATGAGGCCTGTATGGTCAAACATAAGGTTATTAGGGGCGAATTTTTCAAAATCGGGTGATACATATATGGGAGCTATATCTACATCTGAACCGATTTCGATGAAATTTTGCACATATAGTTAGTACTGTAGAGGACTGGATCTAGCCAACTTTTAGTAAGATCGGTTAATAAATAAGGGTTCTGTGGCCAAATTTGGGAAAATCGGGCTATACATATATATGGGAGCTATATCTAAATCTGAACCGATTTCGATGATTTTTGCAACATATAGTTAGTGCTTTAGAAGACTACATTTAGCCAAATTTGGGTAGGATCGGTTGATAAATAAAGGTTTTGTGGCCAAATTTGGGAAAATCGGGCGATACATATATACGAGAGCTATACCTAAATCTGAACCGATTTGGATTAAATTTTGCAGACTTGAAATGCGATGGAAAATATTACCTTTCGCCAAATTTGGTGACGATCCGTTTGAAAAAACGCGCCAAATGACCCCATTTGTCGAAATCGGGCGATACATATATATGGGAGCTATATCTAAATTTGATCCGATTTGTTCCAATTCAATATCTCTCTCTTTAGTACCTATTACATATGGGCACTTCTAGTTTTAACACACAGTTTACTTTGTTTACAGTTTAGAAATTTCAACCATTGTCTTTATAGGTCATATTAAATAAACAGTTTGTATATTTTTCACAGTGCATATTATCAATATTATCTATGAATTAGTTGACTTTCCCCATTTGTGTCTCTATCCAAATGCAAAAACATCGAACAAGGACATTTGAACCAAAATAATGAAAAACCTCATGAAATGTTTGCCGAATTTCGCTCATTCATAGTTGCTATCATAGATTTTATGGAAAATTTGGCATTGAGATTTGCACCAAATCCCATTCGCTTCATACTTTTTGGTGATTATTGCCATCTAATGGCAATTATAGTTCACTATGTTGTGTGACAATACACAAAGCGATATTCCGAAATCGAAGCGATTTCCATTAATATTCCGTTGCCATTGGTAGCACAATTGGCTTGTGGTTTGTTCACGCAAAAGTGTCCATGTTGTGGAATTTATTAAATTTATTCAATTCCATTGGGACGTGCTTTAATAAATGGCCACATGAGCACAAGCACAACAAAATCTATGGCATAGGAATATATTTGACATCAATTTTACAAAAATATTTACTGAATGTGAAGATATGAAAAACCCGCTGGTGTTATTTGTTTAATGTCCTTATTCAAGGCATAGTGAAAGGACGTTTAATGAAGTTCTCTAGAAATTCCGATTTCTACTAGACATCCGATTTTATTTGATTTTAACGCCTCTCAGAAACTTTATTAAGCCGATAAAATTTTGATTTTGATAATTTTAAAAAATTGTAAAAATTAAATTTGTTCAGTTTTCAAAAAAGTCGACAAGTTGGCTTTTTGAAATACTCGAAAAGTCAACCATTTGATACTGAATGTCATCCTTATTACATACAAAGCCACAAAATTATTATACCCTGTACCACAGTAGCGATAGAGGGTAGAAAAATGCTTTAAATCTAATTTGAAATTTGACAGGAATGTAGTTGTCTTCAGGCTGACATTTGAATAAAAAGTCGAAAGTTGCACAGTCGAAATAAATTAACTTTTTAATGAAGAGAAAACCATGTAAGACAACTCTCATTCGATTGTTATTCCGTCAGCAACACCATTGAGGGAATTCACTTTTGGACACTTGGGTTGGGAGGTGCACATGTTTTTCTCATTGCATAATGGCTAATCTCTGTCGCAATCGGTTTCCACCCCACTTTTTTAAATGACCCTGAGGTTTAAAAAATTGCGAAAGGTAATATTTTTCCCAAATAAATTACGAGCAAAGTACTAATTTAGCAAGTCACTCAACCAAAAATTAAAAGTTGTAATCAAGTTTTAACAGTTTCGGTGAACAAAAGAAAATTCACATTCAGTTCCAAATCCAGGAGGAAATCTATAAATCGCAGATTAATGAGGTATGAGCGGTCCTGAAAAAATCATTTTCTGTTTACTGTATATTCGTACTTTATATACTCAAAAGCTATTGTTATTTACTTCTTTTCATGATCGCCCAACAAACTAAAATCCACCCCGACCTTCTCATCTATCAACGAAACTTTACAATGTGGGCCCATTCAGAATCTTCTTCATTCTCATAAAGGAGACCAAATTTTACAATAATTTATTTTATACCACAACTCACGAATCACCCTAAAAGGATAAACAATAACAGTGGAATAACCCCACCAGAGTCCCTTTTGGCTAAAAAATTGTAGTCTCTAAAAATACTCCAGCGACTATATCACACATTAATTAGATATGTATCGCAAACCAAAAATCATCCATAACCCAAGGATTCAATATTTTACCGAGTCTCAAAAATTGTAGATTACCTTAAATGCATAGCTCAATAAAGCGAGTATTTTCCCAGAAATGGCAAACAATGTCTGAAGTTCGTAATGAGTGTGAAATATAATTTTGATATCATTTGCCAATTTCTTTGACACTTTCTTTAGTTGATTGAAACGTAAAGGCATTGTGGAGAATAGGGAAAATGAACCGCTTGGTCATATATGAGTTCACCTCAAATTTCTAATTGTTGATTATTTATGTTTTGACGCTGTAATGTAAATGTTCACACAACGCATTCCATGAACATTTGGCTCACAGAAAGAATACCAGGGTCCATATTTTTGAAATGAATTAACCTTTACGAAATCTCTATTTTTCTATTAACTTAAGATAGATTGGCTAGTAGTAATACCACTATCCCATAGACTACATATAACATATGATAGGATTGCTAGGGAGTTATTATGATTAATTTTGAAAATATCATTGTATCGTTCACTAAGTGTGCGAAGAAGGATTGTCGATTCAGAAGTCTGTATGCTAAGGGATTATGCTAGTAGAGGTTAAGCTGTCCCCAATAAGTATGTAGGTCCACCGATTTTCGTGTGATTTTGAAAAATTTCGCTAAACATTAATGCCAAAGGATTAAAATAAAATTATGACCAAATCAGAACTTCTTAAGGAGCCTGTATGTGACCTTTTTTCAATATTCCTGTAACCCTAAAACAATGTCTTTATGTAAAACAAGTACCTGGTTTGAATGATCTTTAAAAAGTTTTTTGGCAAAGGTGTGAATACATAGAGTGAATTCCATCTGATTATTTTGGAAATCCTTGGACTATAAAAATGATGCCTTAATGAATTGCAAGTATAATAACTAGCCTTCGCAAGATCTCTAACTTTTGATCTCAATTCTAAAAAATTGTGTGAAACCTTAGAATCTTATTTTGAAACAAAATACAAGTAGACCCTAAATACAGGCCTCCTGATATACTCTTTCACTATATACAACCACTTTATTCGAAATACACCTATTTGACACACTCTAAAATCCACAAAATTATCAAGCAGCATAAAGGGTAGAGCCCATTTGGTGTGTTTAGTGCTACACTTCAATTCTTCAAGATAACTGCGAAATCCACTTAGTCAGAATCATTTGCACTAATATTTTCATATAATATGTATACAAAATACCTGGTTCAGATAATTACTCAAGAATTACTAGACTTATGACTTTATTTGCCAATATAACTCAGATCTCAATTTGTTTGTTCTGAATAATTATCTCTAAACCACGAGGCGAATGTTACCGTTCTGACAGTTGAAACCAGATCCTTTCAAGTTATGACAGTCATCATTTATTATTGTGTATGGTACTTTACAAAACTTATAAAGGCGCTTTCGAGTCTAATTGTATCGTACTCAGAAGTACTAAAAAATATCGCATGAAGGAATTCAAGGATGGAACTGTATGGGTTATGGTAGCACTCTTACTTATAGAAAAGAAAAATTTATCGTGAGGTTCTAGCATCTAGGAGATTTTTCATGTCTTTTAAATAACAAATACAAAATTTAATCATGTAATTATGTCCTTTTTAGCATAGAACGGACGCCATTTATCCTAAAAACAAAATTATTTTTCCTTGTCCAAAAGTCGATAAACTTTTCAAGTTAAAGTGTCGTATTGTCCTATACATTAAGTGATTTTTACTAACTCTAAATATATATGAGGGGGTCCATACCCCCCTTAACATGAAAAAAAATTGTAAGGTCAACTTGACTTTAATAATTCAGAAAAATTCCTTTAATTTTAATGAAATGCTCTTTAAAGTGTTGGTGCGATTTGAGTTGCGTGTTTTATGTCCCCAATTCTTTGACTACACCAACAAAACACATATTCGTGCATCTAAAACACTAAGCGAACAAAGGTCGTGGTTCGATTACCTTCGTTTTTCTATTAAAAACTGAATTCCATTTTCAAAGAAAGTTGTGTGTGAGCGTTAACACAAACACCAAAAGCAATAAGAATTTTCTTTTTAACCATGCGGTGGAGGAATGATTCTTAATTTGTAAAATATATCACAGCTCTGCAACCTTAACCTCAACACGTAATGCTGGCTGACATTTCTGAGGGTGTACACAAGCTTCTCTAAGTGGTTCACATGCAGATAGTGTAACGCCGTTCGGACTCGCGTTTTTTAAAGGACTCTTATTGAGGAAATGAGGAGGCCCAGGATGAATCAGCAAACAGTCTGAGAGTCAGATCGGAATTAGAGTGAGTGAAGTAGAGAGGAGGGAGACATGCACTCACCCAACACTCGAGAGAGCGAGAGAGTGGGGCGAGAGTGAGTGAGAAGAGAGAGATTCACCAAATCCGCAATGGCTGGTTTACAACAAAATTGTGTAAAAGAGAAATTGCTTGGAATTCTATAGTAAAGCTCTAATCCTTACTTGTATTCTCCGCTTCATGTGGCAGTGCGAATCAACTGAATCACAAAACTTTTTTAACAGTAGCTAGAGACAAACACACAAATATCAATCTTGGATACCAAACCTAACCTAACCTACGTACTTATCAGACGTATTTAGAATATAAAGAATAGCTTGTCTCGTATTTTATTCTTAAGCAATTGTATGTAGTTTTTAGTTGTACACCAGCAACGGAAAATCAGGCTCAACTTAGACTTATTGAGTCCATCTGTGATACCACACTGGGTGAACTTCTTTCTTATCACTCGAGTGCTCACGACCTCCAAGTTGGCAGAATTTTATTCATTCGTTTTTTTAAAAAGTAATGGGCTCCAATTGACTAAGCAAAATATAGTGTAGTACCGGCATACCTAACCCCGTAGTTACATCATATCAACCACAGCCAGTGTTGCTAGACTTAGTAGTGTGAATAAAATATAAAAAATTTTATTTTTCCCATAACTCACGATGTAGGTTTCCTCTGAGATATATCTCTGAGCGCGTCTTGTAGGGGGACTTGCCACATAGGGCCACAATTGTAGGTTGAGCCAATATTGTGTACACAAACCCATCAACACAATTTGTAATATAATTCTTTATTACAGAAGATATATTGCTTATGTTGGACTCTAGAGAAGAGAAAAACTAAGAACCCGCATCAAAGGGAAAGAGTCTTGCATTTCTTGTTTAAGTCTATATCGTTGTGGTCTACAAAATATACCACTGTGTATTCACTTAAGTAAGAAAAAGCTTATCTGTCAAAACATTTTATTTCTATAGACATTTTGTCAAAAGATTGTAATCTTTCTATACGAAATTTTTCGGTGTGTTCAAAGTAATTTATTTTCTATAAAAAAAGTTTTCCTCACAAATTGTATCAGTCATTGTGGATTATCGTTATTTTTATCTAGTCTAAATATCGCAAACATTTTAATTTCCCTCAATAGAATATACCTCACTGTTTTTCACAAAAACCCCGAATTTGTGGCACGTACTTTGTGATCCGGGGTAATCAAATTTATATATCGAAACCTATAATTCTAATGTTACTATACACGTGTCAAGAGAATAAGCTACTTTATGCACGGCTTAGAAAATATGTCAAGCGTGTACAGGTAGATCCTTCCATGTAAGTTTCCTTATTTCGTTTTGTTGGTGTTAACAGAAGGATAATGGAGTCAAAAGTATGAGTTTACAACATACTTGTTTTTGCCGATACAAATTTTCAAATCTATTTTCAAACTGTCACAAGTGGAACCTGGTTGTATTTAACCTAGTTCAAGACGAGCTTACTCTCCAGTTACTTAATAGCTTTTTTTTTGTAAAAATTTTTAAATTTAACGGAAAAATATAAAGTAAGCTGGAAAAATTGTTTGGGAAATGTGATGAGGATAGTCAGGGACTTTTATCTTTATCCTTATGTGGGGTAAAAACCGTGTAACAGTCTGGTGGTGACGGACATGCCTTTCAAACTTTGTTATGCCAAAAGAGTTCACTTATCATAGAATCTAGGGAAGCACCGTGGTTGCAATGGTTTAGCATGCCCGCCCTTTTGCCATACACATCATTTTCCCTGGCAACATTGACTATGACTATAAGTCAAATTGACACTCACAAAGGTCGTGGCGTTTCGTTTGCAACATAAGCAGTTTTGATTTTCAACATTTCACTGTATGCACATTTTAATTGGGAAAAGCACTCCTATTTGTTTAACAATTTTGGCCATTGTAATCACTTCTTCGGAATATAATTTATATTTTGTTACATATAAATAAAATGCAATAGTCTTTTGTCTGTGTTTATATCTACACGTTAAAACTTTTATGTGTTTGTTTTGCCAACATATAACTACAAGAATTGCTCTAAAAGAAATTACCGACTAAACTCACGGGGAAAAAAATATCATTAATTCTTTCCAAAAAAAATTTTTGTAAAAAACATCCTTTCAAATTCTTATTTAATTAATGAAAATATTTACAAGAAAAGAATTTTACAACAACCCCTCTACTGAGTAAAAAATGAAAATAATTTAATGCAAATGAATATATCGCAATTGCAACCGCTCGAACAAATATTAAATAAAAAATCAGCATCGTCACTTTTTTTTAGGGAATCCTTTAAGATTGTCATTCAAATTACAAATGCCAATCCAGACCCTATATGTTTACCACCACCCCATTCCCAGCAGAACTAAATGGCTGTATGATTCGACAAATTATACAAGATACATCGTGTAGTGGTGGTCTGTTCAGGGTATGATGATAGTTCGAGACCCATCATGCCTTCATAAAGAGAATAAAAAAACATTAACAAATACCCGCCCGACTTTTCTACTTTACTTACTCTGTTATGTTTTTTAATTAAGCAATTGATTTTTTCGGAACCAGCCTCGAAGTTAGAAATTTTGTTTGTCTCACCATATATTGAACTATTCTGATTTGGAGACATTATTTCTTTGGTTGATGTACTACGTTTATTCCGTGTATTAACTCTCATTTACTATCATACACACATTTTAATGTTCTCCGAAAAAAAAAAAGGTATCATTATGTTTTTGAAATATGTTTGGAGTGATCATAATCCTTCTCAGTGTGTAGATAAATAGCACATAAAAGAAATAGAATTTAGTTCAATTTTCATACGTAGTAGTTCATTTCTTCCCGTAACACAGTTTACTTTAGGTTAGGTTAGGTTAAAGTGGCAGCCCAATTAAGATTCAGGCTCACTTAGACTATTCAGTCCATTGTGATACCACATTAACTAAAAGTACCTATTACATATGGGCACTTCTAGTTTTAACACACAGTTTACTTTGTTTACAGTTTAGAAATTTCAACCATTGTCTTTATAGGTCATATTAAATAAACAGTTTGTATATTTTTCACAGTGCATATTAATCAGATATTATTCTATGAATTAAGTTGACTTTCCCCATTTGTGTCTCTATCCAAATGCAAAAACATCGGAAAAAGGACATTTGAACCAAAATAATGAAAAACCTCATGAAATGTTTGGCCGAATTTCGCTCATTCATGAGTTGCTATATCATAGATTTATGGAAATTTGGCAGTTGAGAATTTGCACAAATCCCATTTCGCGTCATAACTTTTGGTGATTATTGCCATCTAATGGCAATTATAGTTCACTATGTTGTGTGACAATACACAAAAGCGATATTCCGAATCGAAGCGATTTCCATTAATATTCCGTTGCCTATTGGAAGCACAATTGGCTGTGGTTTGTTCACGCAAAAAAGTGTCCATGTTGTGGAATTTATTAAATTTACTCCAATTCTGGGAGTGCTTTAATAAATGGCCACATGGCACAAGCGAAACAAAAATCAAAAATGAAGCAATAAAAACAAAATTTCTAAGGTTGTATCGGGATATGATATAATGACGAAATCACCGAATTTTACAAAAATAAAAATTGGTATCAGTTTAGAATGATGAAGATCTAATGGAATGGTAATACTCACACCCAAAGGACACTGGTATCTGTTATTTCCGATTGTAAGGATGGACGCTTTTTATTTGGATAACTAAAGATTCATATGAGAAAGTGAGGCAAATTTTAATTTTTTTTGGAGTGTGATCTTCTAGAAATTCAGCTGATCTTTCTTCTTATGAAACTAGACAGTCTGCCTGATGGTGGTGGCATATCTCGAAGGTTGTCTCAATATATTATTTGATTTCTGAACAAGATTCTGTGCCTCTCCTCATTTGAAGACGTGTTTGAGTTTTTATATTCTAATATCACCGATAAAATTTGTTGAATATTTTTTTAGGTGGAAAGTTGTTTCCTACTTAATAAGAAATAATCCTTGAATATTACACATAATTTTTAAGAGAAAATTGTACACAATTTTGTTCAGGAAACGTTTTTACAAAAAAAGTCGACAAAAGATTTTGAGTCTAGTTCTAAAAGGAAAAATACAATTAAATAATCTGTAAAAATCAATTTTAACAGTTTCGAAAATTATCCTATGAAGAACCCTGTATACACTGAAAAATTTGTTAATTTTGAATTTTTTGAATTTTATCTTAAAAGAAGAAGTGTCATCCAATATTTATTACATGTGATACATAAAGCCAACGCATATAGTTCATTAAGATACAAAAAAAATTATTATACCCAATTTCAAAAATTCCCCGAGTCCTCCATCTGTACGCACAGTAGCGATAGAGGGTAGAAAAATGCTATAATCTAATTTGAAATTTGACAGGAATGTAGTTGTCTTCAGCTGAATTTGAATAAAAAGTCGAAAGTTGCACATTCGAAAATAAATTAACTTTTTAATGAAGAGAATACACTGTAAGACCTAGTAAGAGAGAAGTCACACAAGTGGTATCGACAATGGACTGAATAGTCTAAGTGTAGCCTGATACATCGTGCTACCTAACCTAAATAAGACCTATAAGATTCTATCTATCCATTATTGCGCATCTCAGAGATTTTGGAAGGACATACATTGCTGTCCTGTACACGATGAGTCTACGAGTGGCAGTCTATGATTTCTTGCAGGACACGCAATGAGTGGCGAAGACCACGATTTGGGGCAAACATCTGAATTTCAGGGTCAGTACACAAGAAGAGGGAAAATGTTCAGTCATATACTAACACGGAAAAATAAAAAAATTATTGCAACCTAGATACATATTTACTTTAGGAACGGATACGCGCACGAGACTTTAAGTGAGTCTCAAAATTTATACAATCAATCGTATTATGGCGGACAAACATACAAAGTATGAAATTTCATAGGTTTCAGAAGAGAGGGAAAACTGTTTCTATTAAAAATCAAGATAACGACTGAGTAAATTTAAATAAGCCGAGGATCATAAAACTACTAAGTATGAGGAATACGGCGCCGATGTGGTCTCTACGATTTTGGGCAAACATACGAGCGGGCCGTAAGTTTGGACAGGCCGAGTCTTATGTACCGTACCCTCTTCGTATTTCTCAGGGTTCCAGAAGAGAGGGAG
>PGFW01019380.1:0-13535 GCA_003123925.1 Haematobia irritans | reverse complement strand
GATCTGTATCGTGCATAGTTAGTGAATACGATCACTCTGGAGTCATGCTAGTCGAGTATGTGTATTTTTCGTGATCTCTGTTACATAATGAGGCAATTGTTCATATGAATTCTCTTGGAATGGTGACGTTCGCGTTCTTGACAGGATCCTTGGCATTGCGAGCTCTTAAGTAAAGTTTGGCCTGCTGAGACAGTTCATTATTGAATGGTAGAAGTTAAAAAAAACATACAATAATCTTTAAAAGAATAAAGAAGTCAAAAAACAAATCTTTGTTCACGTACCTCGAGATTTGTAAGCACGTTTATTTGTTAATCAATTATTGTTTATACTTTTATATTCTCACTAGGTATATCTTAAACTTCTTACAATTTCGCAGAAATTTTCTCCGCTCCAATCCGTCCGCTGGTTTAATTGGATCAGTGGAGTGGTGCACCATAAGAGGACGGTGCCGACCTAACTAAGATCTATCTTATAATAACCATTAGCCCGACACAAACACCAATACTGGAACGGGAAGCGTCATTTCAAATGTTATTATATAATGGGTATAGATAACCGTTCATACATATCTTCCGAAATATCGAGTTCATATTAGTATGAATATATAAAAATATAAGATACAACAGTCATCAAATACTGCATCACCAGGCAGTTTTTGTTATCAAATTAGTTGGTGCCATATAGAATATAGTTGATTTATAGTTGTGCGTTTTTTTAGATAGCTTCTCTGTCCACTCACTTAGGAAATCTGGGGAGCGAGTTATATTACTTTCCGTATAAATAAAAATAAGGAGACGAAACCTTTTGTCCATTGAACCGAAGTACTTGTAAAATTGATAAACATATGCTATCTAAGTACCATAAATAGTATCCGACCATTATGTTCGTTGGGTCGTTAGAGTGAAATTCTGAGTCTGCGCGATACATATGCAAAGCCAGGTTGCCATAACCATGCCTCTTCCTATCCAGTCACGATCTGTTATATAGTACTAACCATTCCGAACGAATCAACATCAGTCTGAAGTCGACTGTAAACTTGGTCAACAAGGAATTTCGGTAATCAAAGTTAAGTCAGATGAGTATGTTTGAATAATGGGTCCATATATTCGCGGTCCAGCTTACACTTAATTAGCTCGCTCAATTAATTAAAAGGACCCTCAGTATTTTAGTATGATGAATGCAGCCATCGTAACTTAGAGAGCAATCTTTCTTCTGCGCAAGATGGCAGAATATTGGTAAATCAGATGGTTGTTGGTTATTGATATAGGTTCACTAGACCAACCGATTCGCAATTAAACTGGTTCACATCGGCCACTCAACCACATCACTCACGACAAATATTAATGAGCCCAGTTATATGTACCGCCATCCTCCTGATTTGGCTTTGTGGTAATCTCTTACAGAGAAGCGTATATTGCATTCCGAATACACGCTGAAATTTGGTTAGCCAGCGAGTAGCTGGTACATAATGCCTGAAGTTCTCTGCTAAACAACTCCGCAAGAATGGTCCAACAATTTTTAACTTCGGAGTGGCTCCTGTGTCATATGGGATCTGCGGTGCCCAATAATAGCTTATTATTATTGAACTAGTATCCGCCCCTAATATCAGCAAAGC
Organism: Haematobia irritans; assembly: GCA_003123925.1. Taxonomy (NCBI): domain Eukaryota; kingdom Metazoa; phylum Arthropoda; class Insecta; order Diptera; family Muscidae; genus Haematobia; species Haematobia irritans. The sequence goes on along the minus strand of PGFW01019380.1, from coordinate 11,920 downwards.
CATTGATCCCCTGATTGAAAATAGGAGTGGAAGTCTCTAAGAAATCGAATTTCGCATAGCCGATAATCACTGCTGAATTATGATACACCTCGTGTGTTGGGTTATATTTGCGAATAACAAAAATTCGAATGCAAAAGGCGCTAGTCCATTCGCCATCTAGATGGATCATATTATATGAGACACCATAATAATAGTGAGCTTAAACCGTGATCCCAGAAGATTTATGTCGCATTGCAAGCCTCATAGGAGCAGAATAGCAAATTGCATCCAGAATGCCCGACTGAAAATATTGGTTGCTACATTATGCGTAATCATTGCTAAATTCATCCTGTTACCCTCTACACAACCGTCAGCAAAAATCTACCCGTTCCTAACTATGCGGTCCAATAATTCTGAATTCTATAGGGACAGTCATTCAGACCATAAATATAGCACCAGATATCCCCTCAGGATGTTGGGATATGCGGAACCTATCAAAAGGAGAAGCAAAACTTTCATGAACCTATCCAGCCTGAAATTCTGGAGATAGCGAGTTATTATTATTGAGATAATTTGTCCATGCTCTAACAACTCTATTACAGGTCAGAAAATGATCCACATCGGTTCATAAATTACTCTATGTCTAACCCTCCATCTTGCTAGTATAAACATCCCCGATCGCGCCAGATTTTCTGGCTCTCGAGAGCTCCAAAGAAAGCAAATTAGTCAATCCACAATTCAACGGTCAGGTGTGGAACATGAGAGTTTATGGTATGAAGCTCATGTTAAACTAACCGTGACCAAATCATCGTCACACAGCGGTCTCTTAATTATATTACCCTGGGTTTTTCATGAGCCTTCTAATATGACGGTCTCTGGGACAGGGACCCAGATTTGACCTCCGACCTCTTATGGAGAGCCAAAATATCATTGTGAATGAGTTTTTTACTCCGATCTCGTTCAATCCAGGACAACGTGTTTATCGGAAGGTAGTACGCAACTGAACATACCATGAACCTGACACTTGATCTCAACACCAAAATACTGGTCCAGTCCATCAGCTCATAATATCATGGGTTCTTGCCTGTACTCATCACGCTCATATAAAATTAGAGGTTTCGTAGGCCAAACAATTTTTACTATTAGAAATTTTTGTCAATAATTTGTTTATTTCATAAAGTAAAGGAGGTGTTAAAAATTATTCGGTTCAAAAATTAATAATTGTCATCAATATAACAGCCAAGTTTTATACCTTATCTTAATGAAAATAAATTGTCAAAATTCAATTATTTTTCTAATAATAAATTTTGTATCAGATATATATATCTTTCAATAATCATTGGTTGCCACTCGAACCAAGAAATAATCAGATAATGATTGATATATTCATATAGATAGTTTGTCGAAATGTTTATTTCATGTCAAGATTTCCTTTGTACCAAGATTATTATTCTGTAGAGTAAGAATTTTATGTGTAAATAATTATCTTCATAATATAGAAAATAATACTTGTCAAAATTGAATCATTATTTCTATAGATATAATGTGGTATTTATTTCTTAGTAAGAAATATAATTCTTTTGTTATAATATTGATATATTGATAAATAATTTGTCAAGAATATTTATGTCTACTTTGCATAATCTTGATTAATATGACGATTGGATATGAATCTTTTGATTTAATGAGTATTTCCTGCAATTGGAATTCATACATTAATTGTAGAGAATGATGGTGATGTTTTAGTGATGAAGTTTAGATAAATATAGATACTTTGTATCTAGCTCATCGGGCAAGCTTTACATAGGGACCTTAAAGTAATTCGATAGTGGATGGCAGGACGTTACAGAAGACACGTTTCTATCGCAATCAAATGATAGGATGGGAATTCATTAATCTTCTGAGCCATGAGCCCGAAAAACTTTACGGCCTGTATTTGTATACGAAATTAATAGTTTATTTTCACTAGTTTTTGTAATGAGGAATATAAGATATTTCCATTTAAACTATAGAAAAATATAAAAAATTCTGTAGTAATTGACGCAATAATCTTTCAAAGAATCGACCATTAAAAGTAAAAGATCACAAGGCACTGAAAGGTTCGAAAATCCTATCAGTGAGGTTTTAATATTATTATTTTTTTAATCTTACCCCCATCTAAAAGATGTAGATATTAACTATATAAGCATTTCCGTTCCTTATGAATAAAAACAGTCTGCCGAATATATTGCTTCTATTCAGATCGTACCTGCCAAAATAGTTTTCTATTTACGAATGGAGCATATCAGGAAAACTTCTTCTAGCGCGCTAGCCTAAAAAGCGCGCTATTATTATCCAGAAAAGTATAAATGTTTTTTGTAAACTTTCCATGCTTTATTTGATACACATGTTATCAATTTTGTTATCGATCCTGTCACTCCTTCATTATTAGAACAGATACATGCTCTCAAAAAATACACATCCGCTCAATTTTTTTATACGTCTGAGCGCAACATCAGGGTTTAACTTTAAACTTATGTCCATCCCCATGTTTTGCATACACCGTGCACGAAGTGACATCGAGAAGTACCCGTCGACACATTGGTTGATCTTATTCGCCAAACAATTCTTCAGTGGTGGCCTTCTGATTACGATACTAAGGATTTGACGAGAATATGTTCCTTACTGCCGTCTAGTCCAATGATACACAGCATACACTTGTAAATTAGACAAACTTAGTACATCAAAGCTAGATAAGGCCTCGTGGGGAAAGAGCAGCTTACGACCTCCTCCTACCGATAAAATTATAACCTCTTCCCTCTCTACCCCAGAATTAATACTATGAAAACTCTATTAGTAAGTGATTTTTCCCATTTTCAATATAAATGTCAATACTGTTCATTTTTTTTAAACATTTCTTTATAAAGAAGGTCAGAACATTAGTGCAAGTAATACGATTATGCACAAACAGTTATGCGACTTACCAGGACACTCGCGTAAAGCAACTGTCTAAATTGACACAACTTGTCTTCCGATATTTGACTTGGTTTTTTCCTGTAGTAGGGCGCAGTTTGAAAAAATTACAGGCAGTTGCGATTGGCAAAATAGTTTCAAGTCATTGATATCAGTATTGATATAAATAGTTTAAACGAGAGCGTATGGGTTTTGATCTTATTTATTCGGATTGTAGTTTTAGTCACCAATTTATATCGTGTAAACAACCATAGGTGAATATTGATATTAAACGCATTGGGTTTTTCAATGAAAATTTAAAGATCCTTAAAATAAATGGTTGCTGGCTAAAAATTCTCGGCGTCCAACATCGCTTCTAAATATAAGTAGTGAAATTGGTATTACTTTTTGGTATCTATGAAAAGTTCTGGTGCGAGAAAATACGTTGAGCGGACACACCGGACAATGAAATGGCATAATATTGGAGGATAAGATGTTGGCGCATATGGACCTACAATGTCCATCTCGTAGTTGCAACAGCCATAACAGATTGAAACTTTGCAGCCGAGACGTCTCTCTCTTGAGAGTGGTTTAGATCTCCACCCGAATTCAGTGTTTTTGAAATGGCCAGATTTAAAAAATTTTTGTGGAGCAATATTCCTAAATTAGCCATAATGTGTCTATAATTCGTGATTTATTATTGATTTTAATGCTTCATGACCTTGTTGAAACGTTCTTTTTTACCAACTTCGACAATTTCCTAAAATTGATTTCGATGGATTTATTTTGTTCTAATATATGAGGAGTTTTAGTCAGTGGCGTGGCATAATGGATGTTAACATCCTTGTTACCAATTTATCTTATCTTCTATTCTTTTTTTTTTCTAAACTAATTGAAAAAAAAATCTATAAAAATTATCAACATGTAGATATTAAATGTAATGAATTAGTATCAGTAGATAAAATTCCTGAGTTATATTACAACATCATAGATCCCGACGACATACTTTTTGAATCTACTTACATTTATAGAAGCTAATCATCCATCACAATGTTAGTTTATCATTTAAATCCACCCATTTACGACTACCTTATCCTTTTTGATTCTCGATTTAAGAGTAAGGTTCCTGTTTGGTTACAACCCATCGTTACAAACTTTAAGGTAAGCTTCCCTTCTATATGTATAAAAAGCCTTAATTGAGTACTGTGACGTTCCAGTGTTAACTTGAAGAAATGGGTAATTGATTAGGTGTGATAACATGAACGAATTCGCAATTTTTAAAGTTTGACGTGGAAAGGGTGTTGAAGTTTTTGGTGAATGATAGAAACGAGGGTGTTTGTTGTCAACCATGTGTTTTTTGGAAACTATCTGGTTTCGACAATATTTCTTATGTTCAGGGCAAGACAGTGCCTTTTTGGGTATAAATGTTACAAGGACTCGTTAAAAACTCAATTTGAGTGACGTATCTCTCTGCTGTAAGAATTGATTATTAAAGTGCATGATTTATTAATTCACTTACAAATGGTCAGAAAGCCGGAACTGTTAACGGAAGTTGAACACCACCTCCACCGGAGAACATTTTTTTCAAATATGTTAAAAAGCTGGTTCCGAGTAGAATGAAATCTAAATATTACATAAAAGTCCGCTTTACCAATGCAATACTTATTTTTTGCAATACTTGTTTGTTACGGTAAATTGAATTGTTTTTTGCGAAAATTTACCACAGCATAATTTTCCTGTTTTACCTGCCCACTCTGGAGGGTAATAATGTATGCGATTTTGACAACACCAGAGGAGACAGAGATAGACACATGGGGTTGTCTTGCCAAATGCAAGGTGGCCGAGTGATTACACGAGCGCGGCCGTGCCCATGTTGAAGTCTAGCGCTAGGTTAGTTAATCGACTTTCAAATTTGCACAAGTAGTCTTGGGCCAGAATGACTCCTAGTTGATGTTGGAGATATCGGTTCAGATTAAGTATAACCCCATATATTTCTTTCGCCCGATAGATAATACGGTCCCAGAAGCCAGAGTTGTACCAATACTATTGTGCCAAGAACATATATATAGTCAATGTGCGATATTTGTAATTGAAACGGTTCAGATTAATATACTCCCATATAATTCGCCCGATATGGATCTTACGTCCAGACCAGTTTTAACCCAATTGTGGTAAATTTTGCAGAGGAAGTAGAATTAGCATGTCCATGCGTGCAAATTTGGTAAATCGGTTCGATTTAATATATCCATATATATTCCCGATTTTACCCTTATGACAACACGGCCAATTTTTTGCTCGATGTTTATTGAAATTTTGCTGCAACAAGAGGAGTGATAGAACTAATTGTCTAGTTTCGTGCTTTATAGCATTATCACCAAAAATTTAATTTGACTTGGAGGTTATTAATTAGATCGTCGATATTTCAGTGATTTATAAATTAGATGTTATGAATAATTAGCATCCAAATTAAATTTTGAAAATATAATGTAAGTCAATTATAATCGCTTAGATAGGTGGGGGAAGTACTACTAATGAAAAAAGATTCTACACAGGAAGACATTATAATAGTCTAAGAATAAGAAATGCAAACTGGTGATAGTTTTAAGTAAAATAGAATTTAGAAGATTTTGGCACATAGGTAATCAGTTGTGAAGCAAGATATTAAGTTAGCTATGAGAAGTTATCGATATTGCTTTGATAGCAAAGATTAAGAATGTTATGGTATATACGTGATCAAAATTCAACGTTAGAATATTATTCACCACTTGTAAGATAGAGAATTATACGTTGAAACAGAAAAATGCGAGCGTTCAGAAATAATTTTGACTTAACAATTGTTCTAGCAAAGGAAGATTACAATATATAAGTTTTAACTAAGAATTAAGTTTGAATATGTAATGATGTTCTGAACTTAGTAGGATAAAATTAGAATTATGGTTATTGCGTAGACAAGAGCTAATAGATATATAATAGCGTGATTATGAAGAAAGAATTGTACAAAGCAAATTTGGTTGAAAATTTAAAAAGGCGAGTCAGAAATTAGTTATGTATGAAATGGAAAAAGTTATTGAGAATACGAAGATTTAGATATAATAAAAATATTATTAGTCTACGGTTCGCCCCCTGGGACTAAGATATTACAAATAGATATCCAGGAAAGAGTAAATTGATACATATATTACTACCATATCAGATTTTGTTTGGAAAATTTTGCAAGAGGATCTGGAATTGAGAGAATGTGAGTATATATAGGAGCCTGAGCGAGATGCTTGGTGTGTCTGATGCAAAAGGATAACGTTTATGAGTGTATTAATTCAGTAAATATTCTGAATATTTATTGTGCTCCTATTGCGAAAGATTTGAACAAAATTATGGATTCAATAAGGGAATAATACTTTTGATAAGACTTACGGACTGCAATTCAATTAAATAGGAGGCGCAGTAGAATTCAGACACTATGTATATGATGAAAATTAATTTGTGTCGTATACACCTGAGGATTAAGTTTTGATATAGAATTTATTGCACGGGTGTAAAGTCACTTGTAGCTTAATTGCGTGTTTAATGAGTTTTAGATCGTCAGGAAAAAATGATATTAAAAGCAACATTAAAGAATTATTAAATGTAAAATAGAAACTGATTAGTAGAAAATTATAAAAATGAATTAATAAACGTGTAATAAACTTTATTACACCAATATGCCCCAGGTAAGATGAGATAAATTATGACTAAATAATCGAGATTTTTTTAGAATTGAATAAAATTTGATTAACGACATAAAGAAGTTTAAAATAGTTTTGGTGTAATAAAACTTTGTGCTGTAAAGCGATGTTGAATTAGCAAATAGATTATCGGTTATAAAGTTGAGTATAATAGGATATTGTATAATCACCCATTAAAAATACATGTAACCAAATAAGCTAGAGTATTATTTTAAGAGAGTTCACTTTCACCCATTTGGGAAACAAATCTTATGATAGATTTACATAAAAAAATACTTCTAAAAGATGTAAAGTTATGTTATATTAGAAAACTAGATGATATAAAAGATGGTTGTAAGAGAGTATGTATTGACTTATGCGGCAAGACTAGAAAATTAGAATTGTAAATTCGGTAATCTTTAATATATATTTTGAAATAAATTCAATTCAACTATTAAAATCAATTCGACCCAGATTATTAAGGACTTATACTAGGTCACGAAGAGTTTTACCCTTTATGTTTGATTGCCGAAGTGTGCATGTGCATGCCGTGGCTTTGGAATTAAACTTGTACGAAGTTAACTAGTTTATTGAGTATTAGAGTACAATATTTTAAAATTTTTTAAAAATTTGGGATCTCCTTTATCCAGAATAAGATAAAGCAGATATTTGGAAAAATAAAGTCTACCTGTGTTGGAATCTTATAATAAGTGAAAACCTGAAAACACAGGGTCTGAATTAATATTTGAATGCATTCTGTTATTGTTTGCACGGAGAATTTATCAAATTTTAGATATGAAAAAATAGCATTTAATTAATTGTTAGCCTCAAGAATTAATTAATTAATATAAATGTAACGATTAAGTAAAAGAATAGCTCACTTGCTTCAGAAAATCAGAGAGATTACCACTAATTTAAAGACTCTCTAACAAAATGTAATACTAAAACTGTTAAAATTTGGTTAATATTTGCACGCGATTAAAATTAAGTTTGATAATTTTAATGTACCACCAGGGAGTAAATATAATGGACATTAGGAGAGATAAGCATTGCGTAATGCTATATAATAATTGATTAAGTAGATGTTGATTATATCTAGAGATGAAAAAAAAAAAATATTATTAATTAAATTAAAGGTAGAAAATAGATGGTATATAAAGAAAATTTTAAAATTGTAAAAAAAAATAAAGGAATAAAAACGTTAATATATGTGAAGAAAGAAAAAGTAAGAAAAGGGAGGAATAATAAAAAATGAATGGAATTAAAAATAAGAATACGTGAAAAAAGTTAACTAATGTTGATAAAGGAAAAAATAAAATGAAATAAAAAAAAGTATTATTATAAAATAATAGAGGATATGAATGTAGAAAAAAAAAAAAAAAAAAGAAAAGAGAAAAAATATGGCAGAAATAATTAATATAATTAAGGTATTATAAAAATTAAATATAAATATAAATGATTTAGGGGACAAAGAAAAGAAAGAAACAGAGGAAAAGTTTATTTTTTAGTTTTGTGTTTGGAATAAAAATAAAAAATTGGAAAAAATGAGAAAATGAAAAAAAAAATAATTTGGGAGATTTGAGTAAAGATTTGAATGATTGAAAATAAAGAAATAAAAAAAAAAGGAATAAAAAGAAATTTAAAAACAAAATAGAAATATTTAAATATTGAAAAATTAATTTAATTTAAATTAAATTTAATGGGTATTTGTGTGTAGAAAATAAAAATATACAAAAAAAAAAATTGTAATATTTTTTATTTATATATGAGAAAAGAAATTATGGTTTGATTTAAGAAGTAATTTTTACAATATGGATTAGGATTTGGTATTTAAAAATATAACTAAATGATTTTTTATGTTTGAAAATTAGAGATTAGAATAAAAATGTACATAAAGGGAATTTGAATTAATTTTTTTGGGTTTGTTATTTATTTTATTTTGTATTTATTTTATTTTATAAGCTGAAAATGAGAATGAGAATTTTTATTGTTTTAATATTTTTTATTTATGATATAAAATGTTTATGAGTAGTAATATATTTAGTGAATTTTTAATTAATTGTGATGAAGGATATATAATGGTGTTTGTTTGTGCAAAAAGAGTAAAAAAGAAATGAAAGCTGAAAAAAAAAATTTATATTTGAAAAAATGTATATTTGATATATGTTTCAAATATTAATCAATGTGAATATAATAGAATTGAAAATTGTATTTGGGAGGATAATGAAATTTAACGTAATAAAAGTCAGATACATAATAGATATTTGTAGTTAAAATGACAGGTGTGTATTTGAAAAGAAAAGAAAATGTAGTAATTATATGAAAGGGTATGGTAAGATGAAAAACAATTATTGTGTTGAAAAAGAATAAAAAAAAAAAAAATTAAAAACGTATAAATATATAAATGTATATTAATATGTAAAAAAGAGTAAATTGCTTTGCAAAAAACAAAATGTTGATTTTTACAGAAGAGAGTATGGTCAAAAGTGGCGTAATAAAAGAAAAAAAACAGTAACGATGTTGTTGTAAAAAAAGGTGTTGTGGTAGAAAGGAAAAGAAAATAAAAATTATGAATTTGGTTATATAAAAAAAGATAGTAAAATGTGAAATAAAAGAAGAAAAATAACAATAATGAAGAAGGGTTCTATTCTATATTTACGAACTAGAAAATAAGTGTTAATTGTGTACATACAATTATGGGAATGAAGAAAATGTGTCATTATGATTTAGTAAGATAGTTGAAATTATGGTGAGTCATATGAATTATGTATAAACTGTTTAGTCAATGTTTAGTTAATAATAATTTGGAAGAAAATGAGGTCTTAAACAATAATGAAAGTATAAAGTCGGAGAGTGGACGAAATATATTATAAAATGAAAAAAATATTTGAGATTTTGTTAAAAAAAAAATGAGATACAATATAAAAACAAATAAGTAAAATGTGTTGGTGGCATATAATATAGAGTTTGGAAAAATAATAAAAATTAAATAAATCACATACAGATCTAAATGGGACAACCAGAATGTTGAATAAGCAAAATAATAAACAACTTGCACTACGAACGAAATTTAGTCGGCTAAATGCAACATCAGGGTGAGACACAATGGATTAGTAACAATCTGAAAAAAAATATGGAAACGTTTAAGATCGAAAGCAATTTTAAGGAACTTCGAAAAAAGTTTTATTTATGATTTTACGCTCCGATATATTACTGTATTAAAAGTAAGAAGTTTATGAAAAAAAATATAGTGCAGTTTTAACAACTTTTCGCCCCCTAACCATGGCGATTTTACAAGGAAAAGTTGGTATTTGTGGACCATTTTTGTCGAAATCCGAAAAACATAAAAAGTATATGGGACTAAAATCTAGAATCTGAAACCGAAAAAGATTTCAAAATTGGAGCCACGCATAGCAACAATGCTAATTCTACTGCCCCTGGGCAAAAATTTCAACAATAAATCGGAGATTAAAATTGGCCTCCCGAATCATGTGGGTCATAAGAGTGTAAATCCTCGGCGAAAAAAGCTAAAATATGCGGTAGAATAATCTTAAGTAAATCTGAAGCCGTTTCAAGAACCCAATTTTGGCCACGCCCATAGCTATAATGACAATATTCTACTGCCCTGTGCAAAAATTCAACTAAATAGAGCTATTAAAAATGATCTCTGGCAAATCCAGAGTGTAAAACGGCGAAAAGCTATATAAGTTGGAATGGAGCTATATCTAAATCTGTACCGATTTCACAAAAATTGGCCATGCAACAACAATGCTAATTCTTACTCCCTGTGCAATAATTTCAAACTAAATCGGAGGCAAAAAATAGCCTCTGTGGTCATATGATTACGACGGGCGAAAGCCTATATATGGGAGCTATATTAATTCAGAAAACCGATTTCAACCCAAATTTAGCACGCATAGCAACAAATGCAAATTCTACCCGTCCTCTGCCAAAATTCACCAATTGGGGTAAAACTAGTAAAACTCGCTTCTGGGAAACCGTATAGGTCATATCGGTCCGGCAAAGAGTATATATGGGTAGCTATATCACAATCTGAAACTGAAAACCCGATTTCAAATTGGCACGCCATGAGCAACAATGCAAATCTACTCCCTGGGCAAAAAATTTCAACTAAACTAAATCGGAGTAAAACCATGTGCCAAAAATTTCAACTAATCGGAGTTAAAATGATCAGAAAATGGGATCGAAACTACTTTTTTGGAAGCTCTTTGTTTTTGCTACGGGGGTTCAGATGAACATGAAGTCAGATAATCTTAACATATCTACAGGTATAAATAGTAGGCGTTAAAAAGCGTGATCTCCGACAACAACCAAGAATATAGGACCATCGGTATCGGGAAAGACATTTCAGATTCCCCTTATTCCGGACAGGCCGTATGACCTGAAGTTAAGGACTTATCTTACTTGGGTGAGATAAGTGCAAGGCTCATTGAGAAAGTCGGAAGTGCAACGAAATATTATTGGTTGACCCAACGGAGAAAAAGTCTACCGAATTCGCAAAGTAACATATGATTGGTGACAGGGTTGAACTATGCCAATTTTTCCGGCAGTTTGAACGCTGAATTGTAAAAAAGCCCACTTGGCAAACAATTAAAAAGTCGTCACTTGAATTGGACTACGAACTGTTACTCTCTCCATCCTATTCTACTAATTTGAATTCCGGCTTTATTTTATGAAATTCAAACATTGCATTATTAAATTCGCTAACCACTGTACTCACATCTATGCTAACATTCTTCCATGAAGTCAATATTAATATGGTCACCCATTATATATGCAATAAATTGGTTTGATGTTCAACTAATAAATATTTGTGAACATTTTTGTCGAATGAGCAGGAAAAAGAAAAAACAACTAACATCCTATGGCATTTTTTTCTATTGGAACATTTAATGGACAATTTTTGAGAGCAAACAAGACTCTTAATGTCGTTTTTTATGAAGGCATATAAAAGAAATAATTGGAACGGTAATTCTTAGAATTCATTTACACTTGCTTTTTTTACCGAACTCCGGTAACTCACAAGTTTGACTGCTACTGATCCCAAAATCGTCCTTCATTTGTTGTTCAGAAATTCTAAGAAATTACTCTTATTAAATTTTTCCAAATGACAAACCAATGCCGGAACCAATTTTTATCCCAAAAAAGTATAATGTTTTTGTAATCAAACGCAAATTTCTTTAAGCATTATCTCATTGGGGTATATCATGTACCCACATGGGGGATACATGTTCGTATGGAAAATTTAATTCAAAGTAAAAATAAACTACACCTTATATAAAGTATTT
>PGFW01019376.1:578-15554 GCA_003123925.1 Haematobia irritans | reverse complement strand
GATAATTGGATTACATTAATTTCGTGATAAGGACTAAAATAAAATATGTTGGTTTTTTTTCTGTATAGGAGGTAATTCAAGTGACGTTTTCCCTACGGTAACAACATTAACCCTCTTTGAACTAACCATATTATGTTCCTATATGAATTCCCATAATTTCAGTAGCATATACTACATCTTTAAAGATTTATATATAGTAATTTATTTTTTTACTAAATTTTATTTATTTTTCTAAAATACATAGACAAACTAAGTATTACATTTAAATTGCAAAATTCTTTTACTAACCCTTTTTAGTAAGAACAATGTACAATAACATTTAAAAGTTAAAAATATATATATGCAATACGATTATATTTTTATCAAGTTTTATTATAATATTGATGAATAAATCGAAGGAATTTGTTTGGCGAGTCATTATTATATCTTCTAAATCATAATATATTTTAAAAAAATGTAACCGGTTAAACAAGCTGGTTTTTTGCAGCTCGAAAACTGACACTGAGTACTCAGACTATAAATCATACAATCGCACCCATCACACTTCCCCGAGCCCCGATCTATTTTACTTATCGAGTCCTACTATATACAACCATCCCATCCATTTTGGCTATCGCTTTGTCTACACAAAATACTAATCATATACCTCATTGTTTAGCTTACTCTCCCGATGACTCTCACTCTCCTAGCTCACTCTCATATTATTAATGATCTCCCAATGACTCTCAATTTTACTTCCTCATTGCCAACATAAGAAAAGCCAAACACATCAACATACGAGTACATACAACCAAAAAACAACATGTTGTTGTTATTTTCAGCTATTAAAACTGACACAATAACTTTAAAATTTTTTAACGGGATTTTTCTCCTCTAAAACTTCATGCTCATAGTGTTTTTACCATAATATGAAATTTTAATTTGGACATTTGCAAACCACTTGTTTAACCCTCAAAAAATAGCGAATAAACAATGACATAAATCAATAGCACCAATCTCCCATTCTCATTTTCATTCTCACTCTTTCCCATACATACTCTCTTTTCTAAAATTTCTTAAACAAACTAAGTATTACGTTAAATTGCAAAATTTATTTTACTAACCCTTTTAGAAGAAGATGCACAAAAAATTTAATTTATTTTTTATCAAAATTTATCAAATAATAAAGGGAAAAATCCAAGGAATTGATTCCGAATGATTTTATATCTCTAAATCAAATAATAAATCGTTTGTCTACACAAAATACTATAATATTACCTTCATGGATTTAGCTTACTCTCCCGATGACTCTCACTCTCCTAGCTCACTCTCATATTATTAATGATCTCCCAATGACTCTCAATTTTACTTCCTCATTGCAACATAAGAAAAGCCAAACACATCAACATACGAGTACATACAACCAAAAAAACAACATGTTGTTGTTATTTCAGCTATTAAAACTGACACAATAACTTTAAAATTTTTTAACGGGATTTTCTCCTCTAAAACTTCATGCTCATAGTGTTTTTACCATAATATGAAATTTTAATTTGGACATTTGCAAACCACTTGTTTAACCCTCAAAAAAATAGCGAATAAACAATGACATAAATCAATAGCACCAATCTCCCATTCTCATTTTCATTCTCACTTTTCATACAGATGCAAATATTGACTATAAAATACTAATGGTCAACAATGCAAGTCGAGTGGAAAACCTCAATGATACAGCAACAGAAACTGAAGCGAAAGCCACAATAACAACTCGCAGAGAGTTACCAACAACAGGAGTAGCTGGAGAAGTAAAACAAGTGGAACATAATGACAGTAAATCTGGACAAACAACCAAAATGGCCATAACTTCAAATCCTATGGGCCCTGAAACCACCAACAACAATGCATCGACAACAATGCGTCAGAACCCCGTAATGGGTCCCAGCTATGATGTTGAACGTAAATATGGAAAAATACCAGCAGAAATCTATTTACTATATATGCGGGCCTCGGGTTGGACAAGCGTTTTTATATTTTTCATCACAGCCCTAATTTGGCAGGCATTGCGTGTATACACAGATGTTTGGCTACAGCAATGGACGGACGATAGTATTGGTGACGTTAACAACCATCCGCAAAATCATAAGGCGGCTATTGTTGCAACATCATTGCTGCAACATAACAATGATGTGATAACATCCGTAAATATATCCGCTGCAGTGCAACAAATGAATCGTATCCAAAATTATGCAAAAATGGTCAGCACAGAAACGCAAACATCCAGCGAGTCAATTCCACAACAAATGGCTAATGGTGGTGGTGGTGGTGATGGCAGTGGCATTGGGATGCAGCACGAAGTCACGTATTATTTCCACATTTATGCCATAATATCCTGCATATGCATAGTCATGGCCATGATATCGACTCCGGCTGGTCAATGGGCTGGATGCAAGGCACGCCGCAATTTGCATGACAAACTCCTGCAGTCTATTATGCACAAGTCATTGCATTTCTTTCAAGTCACCCCATTGGGTCGCATCATGAATCGTTTCAGCAATGATATGGCAATAATTGATAAGGTAAGGTAACAATGAACAGGGCAGGTAATACATGTGTGTGTGTGTTTTTTTTTGGTGGAGGATGCATATACCAATAAATGCATGAAATAGGGTTGGGAAATAAAACAAGAAAAATTGAATAAATAAAAAAAATCGAATTTTCGACTAATCGAAAATGGAATTGTCTACTATTGACCTTATCTTATCGACTTTATTCTATACATTTCCTTTATTAAAAAAAAAGAAAACCAGACCAGAATTTCTGTTGAACTGAAAAACTTGAAAAACGTTATATCAGAGAAATGCGTCTTCTATGCTAAGCACAAATTCGCATCATGATGTTAAGGGACATGAATCTTTGGGGCCTCGCGTTCATTATTTATTTCATTAAGTTTTTTTTTTTACTTATCAAAGTCTGAGCGACAAACCAGAATAAGAAATGTCTTTTTAACGAAAAATTGTTCACAGCAATTGTTTTTTCAGGAGAAAAGAAAAATAAAATTCTCGCAAAACAACTTTTGTCAGCAAAAAAATCTACATACCTATATGTTCAGGGAAGAACGTGTTCCCAGACTGCTGTATTCAGGCAGAAAGTCACCTTCAAAAAATCAATTTATTCAGAAAAAATTGCAGGCAAATAGTTTCATAGACAAGGTTTCCAAGACTTGTTTTCAGGATGAACACGTTTTCTATACATCTTTTTTTTAGAGAAATAGAGATCTAGTTCTTAGGAAAAAGTGTCCTTCTTGAGGAAAAAATAACTGACATACACAGTATTTTCAGGAAAAATCTCCCAGAAGCCACTTTTCGAGGATAAAAATCTGAAGAGGCAGTGTTTCAGAAGAAATAATCCCCTCCAAAAAAACCCTATTTTCCGAAAAAAAGTTTCCTGACCCTTTTTTCAGTGAAAAAATTCTTCCCAGACCCTTTTTTCAAGGAAGACAACAACTCACAGCTAAAGGTTAAAATTTTTAGGAAAAAAGTCTCCGCAGACGCTTTTCTCAAAAAAAAAAATCTGAAAAAGCACTTTTTCAGGAAAAGTCCACCCAAGCGCTATTACAGGAATACAGGAAGTCCCTAAAAGACCGTGTAAAAAAAAGTATGAGGAAAAAATCTCACAGACACGTAATTTTCAGAAAAAGTTCTCGCAAAAAACAACTTTTTCACAAAAACTTCACAATACACTATTTTTAGGGGAAAAGAGTTTCCAGACATTGTATTCAGCAAACAGTCGCCATTTCAATTTATTAGAAAAAAATGAAATATCGGAATTTCAAAATCAGAAGGATTATCTACGAACCTGTTTTCAGAGCAACACTTTATACTATACATTTTTTCAGAAGAATATCCTGTTTTCAAGCGAAAAAGTCTCCTCTTATGAAAAACTGTCAACATACACTATGTTCCAGGAAAAAAATCCCAAGCATTTCTTTTCTCAGGAAAAAATCTGATAGGCAGTTTTCAGGACAGATAAAACCCCAAACCGCTATTTTCCGCGGAAAAGAGTTTCGTAGACCCTTTTTCAAAAGATAAAAAAACAAAATAACATAAAATATTTTAGGAAAAAAGTTCCTTCCAGACGCTTTTCTCAAAAAAAAAAAATATAAAAGACACTTTTTTTCAGGGAGAAGTCCCCAACGCTATTTCAGAAAAAACTCCCCGTATCACTCTGTGTTAGAGGAAAAAAATCTCAAGAAACCGCATTTAGAAAAAAAATCTGCGCAAAAACAACTTTTTTCAGCAAAAAATTCACATAACACTATTTTCCAGAGGAAAAAAAGGTTTTCCCAGACTCTGGTATTCAGGCAAAAAGTCACTCATTCAATTTATTCAGAAAAAATTGCAAAATTGAGTTTCACAGACAAGGTTTCCAGACCTTGTTTTCAGGAAACACGTTTTCTATAAATTTTTTTTTCAGGAAAAGATCCTGTTTTCAGGAAATAGTCTCCTTCCTAGGAAAAAATCTCACATACACTATTTTCAGAAAAAAGTCTCCCAGACACTTTTCTCAGGAAAAACTCTGATAGGCAATTTTCAGGAGAAAAATCCCCCAAACCCTATTTTCCGGAAAAAAGTTTCGTAGACCCTTTTTTCAAAAAAAAAATAAATCTTCCCAGACCCTTTTTTCAGGAAAAAACTCACGAATACACTATTTTGAGGAAAAAAATCTCCCAGACGCTTTTCTCAGAAAAAAATCTGAAAGGCATTTTTTTCAGGAAAAGTCCCCCAAACGCTAATCAGGAAAAAAAGTCCCCTAGACTCTGTGTTCAGAAAAAAACTTAAGGAAAAAATCTCACAGACCGTATTTTCAGAAAAAAATTCTCGCAAAAACAACTTTTTCAGCAAAAAACTTCTACATACACTATTTTCAAGGAAAAAAGGTTTCCCAGACTCTGTATTCAGGCGAAAAGTTACTCATTCAATTTATTCAGAAAAAATTGCAAAATTGAGTTTCACAGACAAGGTTTCCAGACCTTGTTTTCAGGAAACACGTTTTCTATACATTTTTTTTTCAGAGTAAGATCTTGTTTTCAGGAAAAAGTCTCCTTCTTAGGAAAAAATCTCACATACACCATTTTCAGGAAAAAGTCTCCAGAACATTTTATCAGGAATAAATTGATACGCAGTTTTTTCAGAGCAAAGTCCCCCAAACCCTATTTTTCCGAAAGAAGTCTCTCTAGACTCCGTTTTCAAGCAAAAAATCTCAATAGAATCTTTCTTCAGAAAAAAGGTCTCCCAGACCCTGTTTTTAAGGAAAAAGTCTCCCATTTATATTTTTTCAGGGAACAAATCCGTCAATCAGTTTTTCAGGAAAACGTTCCAAAGCTTCGTTGCCAACCCTGTTTTCAGGAAACAAATTTCTATACATTTTTTCAGGAAAAAATCTCACACACACTATTCAGTGAAAATCTCGCCAGACACTTCTCAAGGAAAAATCGATAGGCAGTTTTAGAGAAAAATCCCCCAAACCTCAAACGTCTCCTAGACCATTTTTCAAGAAAAACGTCTCCCAACCTTGTTCCGAAAAAGTTCCCAGAACCCATTTCAAAAAAGTCTCCCAAAACCCTTTTTTCAAGAAAAAGGTCTCCACAGCACGTTCTGTAGAAAGAAGTCTCACAGACCCTGTTTTAAAACGAAAAAAGTTCGCCATATATATTTTCAGGAAAAATCCTTCAAAAAATCCCCTAGAGACCCAGTTTTCAAGAAAAAAGTCTCCACAGCACACGTTTTTCAGGAAAAGAATCACACAGACACTATTTTCAAGAAAAAAAATTCCCAGGCGATTTATTCAAGAAAAATTTCTCCCAGAGCCTGATTTCAAGAAAAAAGTGTACCCATACATTTTTTCGGTATCAGGCTCACTTAGACTATTCAGTCCATTGTGATACCAATTAGTGAACTTCTCTCGTTATCACCTGAGTGCTGCCCGATTCCATGTTAAGCTCAATGACAAGGGACCTCCTTTTTATAGGCCGAGTCCGAACGGCGTCCCATTCCCAATGAAATCACTTAGAGAAGCTGTGAAACCCTCAGAAATGTCACCAGCATTACTGAGGTGGGATAATCCACCGCTGAAAAACTTTTTGGTGTTTGTGTCGAAGCAGGAATCGAACCAACGACCTTGTGTATGCAAGGCGGGCATGCTAACTATTGCAACACGGTGGCTCCCACACACTGTTTTCAAGAAAAAAATCTCACATACACTATTTTCAAGTAAAAATTCCCCTAGACCCAGTTTTAAGGCAAAAAAATCTTCCAGACCCTTTTTTTAAGAAAAAATTCTCCCAGATACTTTTTCGGGAAAAAAATTGCCGACAGAAAAATCTTCCAGGCTCCTTTTTCTCAAAAACAAAATCTCATATACCATATTTTCATGAAAAAAGACTCACAGACACTGTTTTCAGGAAACAAACTCTCCTGCTCTCTGTTCTTACGAATAAAGTCTTTTAGACACTTTTTCATAAAAAAAGTCTCTCAGACCCTGTTTTCAGGAAAAAAATCTCCCACTTACACTTTTTACGGAAGAACTTTCACACAGACTTTTTTGTATCACAAAATGCCCACTTTCATAATTTTGTCCGAAATCCCTAATTTTAGTGTTATTATTTCAAATTAAAAAAAAATCAAAATGAAGACATGTCCAAATTTTTACAAAGACTTTTGATTTTCATTAGAAAGGCAGGCAGCTGCCCTCAATTGTGTCCCCACAAACTTTGATTCTCCGACCCCACTGCAATTTTGTTAAAATTTCCATTTTTTGGCATTTGCGGCATTTGCCCATTGACTTTTTTCCATAAAACCAGAAGTCGAAAGGTTGGACTTTGCTCAATATTTAATAAGTTAGCCCCAAATTCAATTTTTTTAAATATGAATAAGCGGAAGCTTTAAACGTTTCGACTATTTAGTTAAATGAACACAAATCGACCTAATTCCGAAAAATGTTGCAAAAGCGAATTTTTTTGATTCTCGTGGCCAATCCCTTAGCTATCATTTGCTGGCCAAAATATTTAAGTCACCAGCCCTATTTTGTATCCCCAAAAAAATTGCCCTAACCATCATTTACCTTGTTGAAATTTCCCAAGTTGATAGTTTTTACATGCTGTTGTCGTTTGTTGTCTTTAATTGATCCTTTGAATTTCCTTGTTAGAAAATTGCTGCCATAGTCAACGTTACTACAGTTCACATTACTATGTCTATGTGCCATTCTGATCAATGTCATCATAACTTTCCCTGTTTATGCGTCGCTTACTATACCCGTATTGTTTGGCCTACATATGTCATACAGAAGTTTATCGTTGCTTCCTCAAGGTAAGTGAAACAATGATTGAACATTTGTAAGAAGAGATCCTATGAATTTGTAATTGCGATGAAATTCGCAATTGCGAATTTTCAATTCATGTTCAAACTGTAACATCCTAATTAAGCACAATTTTTAAACAGCATTCATTTATGTTTTATCTTATTCCTACCCACATCTCCTAAAATGCTATTTATGTATTTTATGTTAACTATGACATGCTAACATAGATTAATTTGAATCATTATTATCCATATCATTATTTACTATAGTTAATCTCACATATATGTACAATTGATAATTTTGTGCATCTCAATGCTATTCTCGCATTTATTTATTCTCCACTCTAAAATAACAGTTTGATTTTATTTTGTTGGTAGCTTGGCTATGCTACCCATCATAACATTGTCTGATATTTTGTTAGTAGCCTATGCATCTCTTGTGGATAGATTTGACTTTAAAACACTTGTAATGTAGAAACTCAGAGCTTAGTTTGGTGCACAATCATACGCTTATGCTTCCTATGAACTACTGCCATAAAGAGGTTGTCAAGATTCAGCGAGATCTCTAGTATGTCTTCCGCAACTTTGGTGTGATTTCAGCATACGGACGGACGGGCCTAGAACGGGACTATTGAATTTTACCACAAATAAGAATATTATAAGGGTTGTGTCATAAGGACTTAGGCCCACTCTATTTGGTCTTTATTTAATTTGTCCTATTACGGAAGTATGCCGCATTTTAAAAGTTGCCTTTGGCATTGGCAATCAATTTGCAAAAATCTTTAAGGATTGCTAAAATTTTTTTGGGTCCAATGATATCTTTTTGTTTGAGGACATTTACACACCGAGTAACCTACGCATATCTGTCACCACAATCTTTACATAATCTATTTTTATTATTTCTTAGCACGGCATTAATTAAAATTACGTTATATTTTTGGCGAGTTTAATTTTTTATTTCCTTCTTCATTATTTTTTTTTTTAATTTTCGTTTAAGTTCACAATCTTTTTTTATTCATTTACTTTGTAATAAGGTAAAACTATAGCGCTACGTGTAATAAAGTCCCTATTAAAACTTCAAACAAAAGTCGCCTAACTTTTTTGTAATTTCTACCCTAAAGACCTATTTAGTAGAGCCATGCAAACCTCAGGGGAAACCATAAAGGGCGGTGGGGAAGAGTTTTTTAAAACTGCGCATTTCTTTCAATGTATCATTGTACGTGACACTTTATTATCCCCTCCCAGAAACCATGGTTTTCTTACTTTCCAAAACCTTAGCTTGACAAATTTTATTGGGACAAAAAAAAAACACACACACAAAAATTTAAGAGAGCGGGAAATAAAAACTGAAAAAGAACCTCATCGAAAGCCTTTAAAATAAACAAACAAACCATAAAGTCGTTGGTCAATGTTTTGTCTGTTCAAAAACAAGAGCCAAGGAAAAAACTAACTTTTTTACTATTGGCATCAATTTTAAATTTCATTAACTTGTGAAGTTAGACTAATAAAAGCTCACAAATGCGAGATTTTTATTTTCTTTGCTTTTCATATTCGCCCCAAAAGAACTTCATCCTCTCTATATACAACGAATCTTTCATATGGTCATTATGGACAAGTTGAGAACTAACAACAATAACCAAGAACGATTAACATAGACCGGAATTGAAAATCAATCATCCTACATTAGATTTTATGAGCGGTAATCTCAAAAGGAGGCAAATTTCTACATACATCTATAAAAAAAATTGTCTTAAAATAAAAGATTTATTTTATTATTATTATTATTTTATTTCTATAGGAAAATTTTTTTTACAAAATTTCATTTCTATAAGAAAATTTTTGTCAAAATTTTTATTTTTATAAAAATATTTTGTCACATATTTTATTTCTATAAAAATTTGTCAACATATTTATTTTTTATAAAAATTTTTGTCACAATTTTATATTCTATAGAAATTTGTCGAATTTATGTTTCTATTAAATATTTATTTCTATAGAAAA
Source organism: Haematobia irritans (assembly GCA_003123925.1). Classification (NCBI taxonomy): domain Eukaryota; kingdom Metazoa; phylum Arthropoda; class Insecta; order Diptera; family Muscidae; genus Haematobia; species Haematobia irritans. The sequence goes on along the minus strand of PGFW01019376.1, from coordinate 6,219 downwards.
TTTTGTCAAAATTTTATTTCTAAAAGAAAATTTTCTTAAAATTTTATTTCTATAGAAAATTTGTCAAAATTTTATTTCTATGGAAAATTTCTTCCAAATATTTATTTCTATAGAAAAATTTTTGTCAAAATTGTATTTCAATAAAAGAAGATATTGTCAAAAATTTTATTATCTATAAGAAAATATGTCAAAATTTTATTTCATATTTTGTGATCTCAGCAGAGGTAAGCCTTACCAACAGAGGAAAAAAATGTTTTCAAATTATTTGGGCAAAGTCCTATGACTGCATGATGGTTGGATTGGACGCACGTTTTTCGGATTACCAAACATTCCTTATCAGACCTCTACTTGCGGCAAAACTATCCAACCATTACCAGAATAAATTCGGGCCAAGTAAGAAGTACAAACACCAATAACAAACAAAACGAAATTTTATTTCCCTATAGAAAATTTTGCTCAAGAAAATTTATTTATACAGAAAAATTTTGTGGAAATTTATTTTCTTATGGACGAAAATTTTGTTGAAATATTTTATTTCTATGCGAAAAATTTTGGAAAACTTATTTTCTATAAAAAAAAGTTTGTCAACATTTTACTTGTAAAGAAAATTTATTAAAATTAATTTCTATCAGAAAATTTTTGATTAGAATTTTATTCCTATAAAAAATTTTATTTTCTATCAGAAAATTTTCTTCAAATTTTATTTTCTAAAGAAAATGTCAAAATTGTATTTCTAGAGAAAATGTTGTCAAAATTGTATATCTAAGGAAAATGTTGTCAAAATTTTATTTCTATAGAAAATTTTGTTTAGAAGTTTATTTTTTATAGAAAAATTTTTTGCTCAAAATTTTATTTTCTATTCGGAATTTTTATCAAAATTTTATTTTTTATAGATTTTTTTTTTAATTTTGTTCATTTTGTTTCAAGAAAATTTGTCAAAATTATTTCTATAGAAACATTTGTCAGACTTTTTATTTTTTATTGTACATTTGTCAAAATTGTATTTCTATTAGAAAATTTCGTCAAATTTTATTTTAATTAGAAAATTTTGTCAAAAATTTTATATTTGTAGAAAGTGTGTTTTAATTTATTCTATAAAATTTTTTTGTAAAAAATGTTATTACTATAAAAATGTGTAAAAAATTTATTACTATAAAAAAATTATTTTGTTCAAAATTTTATTATTCTACAGACAAATTTTGCAAATTTTATTTCCTATAGACAATTTTGTCAAATGTTTATTCAATAGAATATGTTGTTAAAATTTTATTTCTATAGAAAATCTTTTGTCAACAATTTTATTTCTTATGGAAAAATATTGCAAAAAATTTTAGTTCTATTAAATCTTTTGTCAAAATTTACTTTAATTAGAAAATTTTTGTCAAAATTGTCTATTAAGGAATTAAAAATTTGGCAAAATGTGTCTGTTAGAAATAAAATTTTGACAAATTTTTATTAGATAATTAAAATTTTTTACATACCATTTTTATAGTAATAACATTTTTACAAAAATTTTTATAGAAATAAAAATTAAACACACTTTTCTACAAATATAAAATTTTGACAAAATTTCTTAAAATAAAATTTTGACGAAATTTTCTATAGAAAATACAATTTTGACAAATTGCTACTAATTAAAATAAAGTTCTCGACAAATGTTTCTATAGAAATAAAATTTTGACCAAAATTTTTCTATAGAAACAAAATGAAAAAACAAAATTAAAAAAAAAATCTATAAAAATAAAATTTTGATAAATTTTCCGATAGAAATAAAATTTTGACAAAATTTTCTATAAAAAATAAACTTCTAACAAAATTTTCTATAGAAATAAAATTTTGACAACATTTTTCCTTAGATATACCAATTTTTGACAAACATTTTCTCTAGAAATACAATTTTGACATTTCTTAGAAATTAAAATTTTTGGAGGAAAAATTTTTTCTATTAGAAATAAAAACATTTTTTATAGGAATAAAATTCTAACAAAATTTTCTATAGAAAAATTAAATTTAATAAAATTTTCTTTACAAGTAAAATGTTGACAAACTTTTTTTTATAGAAATAAAGTTTTCACAAAATTTTCCATAGAAATAAAATTTTCACAAAATTTTCCATAGAAATAAAATTTCCACAAAATTTTCTGTATAAATAATTTTTTGACAAAATTTTCTATGAAAATAAAATTCTTTTTGTTTTGTTATTGTTGGTTGTGTACTTCTTACTTTTCCCGAATTATATTCTGCGTAATTTGGTTTTGATAGTTTTTGCCGCAAGTTGATGGATGCTGATAAGGAACTGTTGTATTCGAAACGTTGCCGTTCCATCCAACCATCATTGCAGTCAATTAGGACTTTGCCAAATAAATTTGACAAACATTTTTTTCCTCTGTTGGTAAGGCTACTCTTGCTGAGATCAACAAATATGAAATAAAATTTTGACAATATTTTCTATAGAAATAAAATTTTGACAATATTTTCTATTGAAATACAATTTTGACAAAATTTTCTATAGAAATAATATTTTGGAAGAAATTTTCCATAGAAATAAAATTTTGACAAAATTTTCTATAGAAATAAAATTTTAAGAAAATTTTCTTTAGAAATAAAATTTTGACAAAATTTTCTATAGAAATAAAATTTTTTATAGAAATAAAATTCTGACAAAATTTTCTATAGAAATAAAATTGTGACAAAAATTTTTATAAAAATAAAATGTTGACAAAATTTTCTATAGAAATAAAATTGTGACAAAAATTTTTATAAAAATAAAATTTTGACAAAATTTTCTATAGAAATGAAATTTTGAAAAAATTTTCTATAGAAATAAAATAATAATAATAAATAAAATAATCTTTTATTTTAAGACAATTTTTTTTCAATGTATGTAGAAATTTGCCTCCTTTGAGATTACCCTCATTAAAATCTATGTTTTAGGATGATGATTTTTCATTCCGGTCTATGTTATCGTTCCTTGGTTAGTTGTTCTTAGTTCTCAAACTTGGTCCATAATGACCATATGAAAGATTCCGGTGTATATAGTAGAGGATGAAGTTTCCTTTTGGGCGAATATGAAAAGCAAAGAAATAAAAATCTCCAATTTTAGTGAGCTTTATTAGTTCTAACTTCACAAGTATGAATTTTAAAATTGATGCCATAGTAAAAAAGTTAGTTTTTCTGGCTCTTGTTTTTGACAGACAAAACATTGACCAACGACTTTATGGTTTGTTTGTTTATTTTAAGCTTTCGATGAGGTTCTTTTTCAAAAGTTTTATTTCCCGCTCTCTTAATTTTTGAGTGTGTGTGTTTTTTTTTTGTCCCAATAAAATTTTGTCACTAAGGTTTTGGAGTAGAAACCATGGTTTCTGGGAGGGGATAATAAAGTGTCACGTACAATGACTACATTGAAGAATGCCAGTTTAAAAAACTCTTCCCCCACCCCCTTTATGGTTTCCCCCTGGAGGTTTGCATGGCTCTACTAAATAGTCTTAGGTAGAATTACAAAAAGTTTAGCGACTTTTGTTGAAGTTTTAATAGGGACTTATTACACGTAGCGCTAAGTTTTACTTATTACAAAAGTAAATGAAAGATTGTGACTTAAACGAAAATAAAAAAAAAATAATGAAGAAGGAAATAAAAAATAAACTCCCAAAAATAATAACGTAATTTTAATTAATGCCGTGCTAAGAATAATACAAAAATAGATTATGGTAAAGATTGTGGTGACAGATATGCGTAGGTTACTCGGTGTGTAAATGTCCTCAAACAAAAAAGATTACTTGGACCCAAAAAAATTTTAGCAATCCCTTAAAGATTTTGCAATTGATGCCAATGCCAAGGCAACTTTTAATCGGCATACTTCCGTAATAGGACAAATTAAATAAGACCAAATAAGTGGCCTAAGTCCTTATGACACAACCCTTATATATTCTTATTTGTGGTAAAATTCATAGTCGTTCTAGCCCAGTCCGTCCGTATGCTGAAATCACACCAAAGTTCGAACATCTAGAGATCTCTGCTTGAATCTTGACAAAAACCTCTTTATGGCAGTAGTTCATAGGAGCATAACGTATGATTGTGCACCAAACTAAGCTCTGAGTTTCTAACATTACAGGTGTTTTGAGTCAAATCTATCCACAAGAGATGCATAGGCTACTAACAAAATATCAGACAATGTTATGATGGGTAGCATAGCCAAGCTACCAACAAAATAAAATCAAACTGTTATTTTAGAAGTGAGAATAACATAAATGCGAGAATAGCATTGAGATGCACAAAATTATCATTGTACATATATGTGAGATAACTATAGTAATAATATATGGATAGATCAAATTAATCTATGTTAGCATGTCATATGTTAACATAAATACATAATAGCATTTTAGGAGATGTGGGTAGCATAAGATAAAACATAATAATGCTGTTAATAATTTGGGCTTTAATTAGCGATGTTACAGTTTGAACATGGAATTGAAATTCCAATTGCGAATTTCATCCAATTACAAATTCATAGGAATCTCTTCTTACAAATGTTCATCATTGTTTCACTTACCTTGAGGAGCAACGATAAAACTTCTGTATGACATAGTAGGCCAAACATACGGGTATAGTAACGACCATAAACCAGGGAGTTATGATGACATTGATCAGAATGGCACATAGACATAGTAATGTGAACTGTAGTAAACGTTGACTAGTGGCAGCAATTTTCTACAAGAAATCAAAGGATGCAATTAAAACAACAACGACAACAGCATGTAAAAACTATCAACTTGGGAATTTCAACCAAGGTAAAGTTGGTTAGGGCAATTTTTTTGGGGATACAAAATAGGGCTGGTGACTTAAATATTTTGGCAGCAATGATACTAGGGATTGGCACGAGAATCAAAAATTCGCTTTTGCAACATTTTCGGAATTAGGTCGATTTGTGTTCATTTAATAATAGTCGACGTTTAAACTTTCCGCTTTTATTCATATTTAAAAAAAATTTGAATTTTGCTACTTATTAAAATATTGACAAAGTCAACTTTCGACTTCTGCTTTTATGGAAAAGTCAATGGGCCAAATGCCAAAAAATGGAAATTTTAACAAAATTGCAGTGGGGTCGGAGAATCAAAGTTTGTGGGGACACAATTGAGGGCAGCTGCCTGCCTTTCTAATGAAAAATCAAAAGTCTTTTGTAAAAATTTTGGAAAAATGTCTTCATTTTGATTTTTTTTATTTAATTTGAAAATAATTAACACTAAATTAGGGATTTCGGACAAATTATGAAAGTGGCATATTTTTGAATACAAAAAAGTCTGTGTGAAAGTTCTTCGTTAAAAGTGTAAGTGGAGATTTTTTTTCTGAAAACAGGGTTTCTGAGAGACTTTTTTTATGAAAAGATGTCTAAAAGACTTTATTCGTAAAGAACAGAGAGCAGGAGAGTTTGTTTTCCTGAAAAACGTGTCTGTGAGTTCTTTTTCATGAAAATATGGTATATGAGATTTTTGTTTTGAGAAAAAGGAGCCTGGAAGATTTCTTCTGTCGGCAATTTTTTCCCGAAAAAGTATCTGGGAGAATTTTTTCTTTAAAAAAGGGATCTGGAAGATTTTTTTGCCTTAAAACTGCGCTGGTCTAGGGGAATTTTACTTGAAAATAG
>PGFW01019374.1:37330-47713 GCA_003123925.1 Haematobia irritans | reverse complement strand
ATTTACGGGAATAAGAAATCACACCTTTCTTTCGCTTCGGTGTAAGTATAGCTCCACGGAGGAGGCTAACAACCGAGTTGTCTCAGCAGTGTATTCCGAATAGTGACTCATTGGTGTAGGTAAAAAGCAGAGTGAAGTGTATGTCGCAGTGATGCTCTAGGCTCCAATGGTATCCCTAAAAAGAGTATTGCTTCCAAATACACTTCGCACCCGTTGTGTCATATAAATAATAAAAAAATGAATATTAACTCGTTATTTTCTTATTCCGTCGCCTTAGATTGCTTCAACCGTGTATACAAATTCAAGCTAACCATTGAATTATCATCATACAGAGTAGACCGCATACAACATCAAGATTCTTTTAATGAATAGTAAGAAATAGGTACGCCGCATTTCTCCAATTTTTCATCGAAAAAATAAGGAATGCCTACACCCAGAAAAAAGTGACCCCTTCTTTAAGTTAAAATGAACTCATTGTGAAGAAAGTTGAACTTCTTATAGCGCCAAAGACATTTTTATTTGTTTGAACGATACGATTTTAGTAGAAATTAGGTAGAATGAATTCCATATATCAAAGTTGAGCTGATAAGTCCCGTCTGACACATAGATGGCGTCGCTAGTATGATTAAAGCATAACTATTTTATATAGTATCTAATAGCTGAAATATTATTTCTTTTATTTACCCCAAGATAACAGCGTCAGAATTTCATTGTCTTACCTGGAATGCTATGTACATCCAGGAGGTGCTTCACACTTTGCATGGGGTATTTGACTGTGAGCTTAGAACCACTAGTTTTGCTTTTGCGGAACCCCACAATCTCAATGCGAGAACTTCACGATTGTGCACCGTAGCTTACATTTGGAGAAGGCAAGTGTCAGCCGTGGCAGCATAATTTAATGATAACAGTTATTTTGTGAAAATTAATTAACATAATGCTAATTTGTTTTATTTGTCGCGCGGGGGCATATAAATTAGTCTGTACGTCAGGCACTAGGGGAGAAAACAACGAACCGTAAATTGAAAATTGGTAAGTTCTTCTTATTCGGATTGTGGGTCTGAATGAGAAGCAGGGCATGATGCTCTTTTCGCTAAAGGGGTTAAGAAAGCAGGGAAGTGATATTATTTTCATCTTAACATTGTCGTTGTATTTGGTGTTAGCACTTGGCTCTTTCTAATGGTTTTCACCGGGGATGGCTTTTCGCACATTCAATGGTCATCATTTTAGTACTTATTATCCTTAATGATAACATTTGCTGCAGGGGAAGATAAGACATTTATACATGTAAAGAAAAGTATAAAGCTTTTTTTATCCCCAACATTTTTTTTGTGCATATATTTTTTTATTTTCCTAATACAAAAACGTTTTTTTTGTTTCAAAACTGGATTTATGCTATGAATACGGACGCATATTGAGGTGATTCGTAGTAAATATGTGAATATTGTTTTCTGGAAATCTGGGAAATATTTTTAGAAGAAATTTTAGAATTTTTACCTTATAAAAATGACTTAGTTTTCAGTTATCAAATGTTGGTATTTCGTTACATTCATCCATATGCTTGGCTATTTATGCGTTCTCTCAAGGTTAAGGCAGAAGTAGTGTTGATAACGTAAACGATATACGGATAGTGCGATTCTCCATCCGACAAATGGCAAGACATAAAAAAAAATTATAAATTGGAATATTGTTTCTACGCTGTATGCTCATACAGAGAATCGAATGGCAGGAAATATATACAAGAGTGAGATGTTGATTGTTAACAAGCTGAAACAATTTATTGTGTTAGTCATTTTTCGTTCGTCAAAATTAAGATCTGTTGATATTTTTTCTTCGAACAATATGGGGTGGTAATCTTTTTTGCAATCAATAAATAAAGATGTTGTTATGTATGCGTGGTGTCTTCTACGAAAGTTTATATAATGTCTTTCTTGCATAAAGCGTTGAAGTCGGAATTATATTTTATAAAAGCGGAAACTCAATAATGTTATTTTGCTGTGTAATTTTTACACTTTTGTTCTGACGGAGATCGCAGCAGCGGTTCGACTTTTTGCCTTTATCAATTCAAGTGGATAAATACTTTTTGTCAAATCAATTATTCTACCGTACACAGAAAAATATCGACCAAAGAATTGTCCGAATTAAAAGTTATAATTGGAAGTTCGAAAATTTTTTAATTAATATTTAATTGCATACATGAACTTTTAATCATGATACGAGACAGTTAAGATTATATTAAGTCAAATAATTGAAAATTTTTTTAAAATTTTTTATATTTTTAAAATAATTGATACCAATTAACTTTTATGCTAAATTCGGAAACTTAGTAGTTAAAAAAGTTGATGAACATTTTTTCTAAAATTTTTAATTATCTTTTTTTTTTTTCAAACAATCAATTAGGTTAAGCCATAAAAAATTCTATAGCCAATTCAAAATGGTATTAGAAAAAGTATACCTTTCTTTTGATTAAAAATTATTGAGTTTTGCAATGCAGACAGTACGATTAAATTTTTATGGTGGAAACGATTAAAATGAATTAATTTGAAATTTTGGTAGATGACGAATCAATTAATTTTTTAATCTAAAATTTTCTATGCCCATTAAAACTATTGATTCCCGATACTATCATTATTTCGTGATTGAGACATTTCAATTAAAAAATTAATTGCGGCTCTCAATTAATTTCGGTGATTGAATCAGAAGAAAAGAATTTTTGGTGCTAACATGCAGCAGAAGGAATATGGATCTTCTCAAATATGTTTCAGATCAAAATGGTTATTTTTTGGATAATTCAACTATAAGCATGTTGGTCGAAAAATTTGTTGTAACATGCTTGCCGAAATCAAGATAACATAATTTCGAGAATAATAACATGATGGAGACATTATAATCATTTCATACGGAGCCTATTTAATTAGTATAGTTATATATTATTAAGTTATTAATAAAAAAAAATGCCAGGTATCGCGGAATCTGCACGAAGCCTGCACAGAAAAAATAATTACGAATAATTTTTCCAATTAAATTTAATGAGATTTAGAAAATATTCCAATTAAAAATTTACAGTTGATTCAACAAGATTTTTTTACTGAAATTAAAAATAAATCACACACAATTAATAGTATCAATATTTTTTTCAATTGACTGTCAATTGATTTTTTAAATTGATACTATCATTTATTGGATTTGAAGTGACATTTCAATTACAAAAATTAATTCGATCAATTTAATTTTGTGATTGAATCAGAAAAAGAAATTTTTTTTGTGTGTGTGCTATACATGTCATTACCGGATGAAAATAATTGGTAGGACAAAATTTGGTGTTTAGACAAGTTCAAACTTTTCGGAAGAACTATCAAAGAAACTGTTACAATAAGAACAACGTGTGTTGCGACACCCGTTTGTCCACAGGAAACTTATTTATTGTCACAATTTATTTTTTTTTTGTGAAATTAATATTATTAAAGTTTATTTTAACATATATTAGTTACAGAAATGATATTTCCATGTATTCTTTCATCTTTATTTTATTATTCATCACTTAATCATGTTTTACTTTTTCATTTTGCGCCCAATCATTTAGAATCCTTTCGAGTGTATAAACAAAGACAATTTTACCAAAAATGAATTTACGAGAATATTGTGATGAAATGGGTATCTCTTTTCTTTCCTTCCATGTACATTGAATATTGCATGCAGTGTTCTTCTGGATTGTACTAGTCCTACAACTTGAATCATTACGTTGTCATTGGACAAATCTCACACGAGTTCTGGAATTGTGTCAGGTCCGAGTGAAGATTAATGAAAGCTTCTTATTAACCAGTTTCCTATTTTCTTTTTTATCTATCTATATTTCATAGAGTCGCGAGTCGTTGGTCACAATGTCATGCTGGGTTAAGAAGGACAGGCGGTCCACTCATTTGCTCATGTCCATTAATATTATGTCAAGTACACTCGACTGAAATCTGTTTACATCCTAAAGCATCTTGCCAATTCCGCATGCAGACCATTTGTAGATTAATTGGTCTCTCGGAGATGGCCAATTATCTAGACTTGGGGCATTGATAATTTAACTGCTTAATTTTTGTCGAACATTGTCATTTCGGCGAATTGTAAATGGAATTCATTAAATTTCATTGTTTCGTTAAATAATACATTTCGATGTGCTGATATGATGCAGCGCGGACAATGAGAGTGCGTCACGAAATCGGATGAGGAACACACAATGGGCGGTAGGCGGTTTCCAGGCCAGTGATTGTGGCCACTTTGCACTGCTGGAAATGTAAAGAAAGAATCAATAATGAATCAAAATATTTATTAATAAATAGCATATGCTAATTATCTTTTTTTTTATAATAGTGCTCGGAGAGTTATTTACTCATGATGATATATGAGAGACTGAAAATTAGATATGGCCGTGTTACATGAGGCATTGAGTGGAGTCTCAAAGCACACATAATTCAAAACAGTAGGACTGTATCTTTGACTGACACTCTGTCGCCGTCATGATATTTGCTGGAGTTCGCAGTACAAGTATCGATTGCACTTGGGTATATGAGAAGATGAGCGGCTTGCATATGGCCGCCGTTATGTTAATAGTTTATCATTGTTGCTGTCCTAAAACACTAACTGAAAAGTTGCATGCTTTCTTTTGTATTCTATCGACTTTTTCGCAAAAATAAAAAGATATGCGGAAAATGTTATGAAAAATGAGTCACTGAAGCATTATGAACTACTAATTTGAAATTATAGATGCAGATGTATGGACGTTGTTCGCATGATTAATTACTTCAGAACTGGTTAATTTTTCAGAATATTGGACTTTTAATTATAAAAGATTAAAAAAGAAAACTTTCTTAACATACTTTTTCATTAAGCTCCGAATAGTGCAAGTAGGTAACGAACTTTTAAAACGCGTTTCTTATAGATCATTATTCTGTAAATTTAGATGTACTATAGCCGTGGAAAATGATTTGTTATTTCGATCAAACCTTTTCACGTTAGGCCCGAATGTGTTGAGTTTGCGACTTGGGGGGAATTGCTAAGAAATTTCCATAAATTATAGGGTTTTTGTGTTCTTTGTTTCTTAATCCCGCGTTCGGTATAATAGGATTCCCAGTTTTACATTGAAATTCTTTTTATTTTCCGTATAATTGTAATAGAAGCACCAGCCCGATTTTTTTTTTTGTTTGCCATAAAATATTTTGTCCAAAAATATTAAAATTGTTTAAAATTTGTTAATTTTCACATTAGTAGTTCATAATCTTCGAATGCTGCATTTTCATAACTTTTCCGCTATCTTATTTGCTGCGAAAAGTCGAGTAGAATACAAAAAGAAAGCCAATGCCAACTTTCAGTTTAGTGTTTTTAGGACCACAAAAACAATGAAAACTATTAACCAAACGGCAGGCATATGCAAGGCTCATCTTGCTTCATACCAATAGCAATCGATACTGTACTTTCGGCGAAACTCCACAATATCATGGACGACAGGTTGGAGTGTGGGATAAATTATCAGTCCACTCGTTTGATATTAGTGTACGCCTGGTGTTGATAACACCTCTTTGTTTCCCCCTTAGTTGTTGAAGGGTGACTGCCACTTCAGATAAAAGGATGAACCAAAATGGCTTGATCTGTATTTTAAAAATTGCTGATCGAACCCTCGGCCAATTTAATGGTTTTAACGATACCTCTGAAACTTTAAAAATGACTCTATTTGTTCATTTACGAGAAGGTTTGGATTAATAACCTTTAAAAGACTGAAACCCGCTTTACAATGATTTTTAAATGCAAAAAGCAATTAAGAATATTTATGCAAAGGCATATAGCATTTGTAAATTCCAAATTAATCCCTTTGTTAATAAATATTCCATCAATTAATTGAAAATGTTCGATTTATTATTTTTCGTTTGTTTTTAGGGTGTTACTCATGTTTTGACACAGACATAATGTTATGGTTCAGCTACATTAGTAGCTGGCTCATAATCTACGAGACCTCTTTTAAATTGGGAACTTTAACTCAAAATCATAATTTTGGCCCTGGGATTCCCAAAAGCCGAAAAGAGAGCCAGTGTGGCGTATAGTTAATACCCCCATTACCACCGGTTCCTCCCTGGAGGGAGCTCAGATACTAAAGTGTTATTAAAAATGTGTTGCCCCCAATTGAGTGCCCCTACCGCACATTGTTGTTTCCTCAGTGCGCGAGTATTGTTCGTCGCCACCTATAAACAAAAGTATTGAAGACCCCTTTCTCGTTCCACTCTGTTCCAGCGCTTAGTAAAACCCACGGTTCTTTTGACTTAATCCATGCATCAAAAAGAGCACTCCTCGAATTAAATTGCTTAATTTATTGTTAATCGCCAAAACATTAACCAATTGAAACAAGTTAATAAATAAAGTTTTTACATTGGATATTTTAACATATTTCCTTAACTTGCCGAAATTTCAGGTACTAAATTTTTACCGCCAACAAAAATTTTTTAAGCTCTCAGAATTTTAAACAATTGCGGTTTAAATAAAGAATCCACATACCATAAAATTTGGTACCCGGTAAATCCTTTGCGATTTAAATTATCACATGCCCAAGTCGATAATTGCCATCTTCCGCAGAGACAATTTTAAGTCACAAATGTCTGCCATGCGGATTGTCGGCCATAGATCGTTTTACCGGAGTAAAGCACGATGTCAGTCGAGTGTACTTGCATAGAATATTTAATGAGGCATAATTTTGGAGTGCCGCCCTCCTTCTATTAAGCCCAGCTATGATCACAGTGTGACAACGAGCTGACTGATAAGGCCTCTTTTCCTATTGGAAAATATTAGGATTAAGATTTAAAATATTGATAAATTATTTATTATGAGGGGAAAATTTTTCATTGCTGTGAATAAAATATATAAATTAGGAAGCCTTCAGTTAAATCCCGGTCCAACAAACGTTGCGTGTTACCGTCCTTGACACAAAATTCAAGAATAAAACTGATTAATTTTAAACCGCCGAAAATGTTGTGAGATTTGTCAATGCCAACGGTAATCGATTCATTCTCAGGACTTAGTTACATCAAGAAGAACACTCCGCTGCATGAAATTTTCTAGTTACATGGACATGAAAAAGAGTGTTTACCAGATAACGTGGACGGCCAAACTTTCCTTGAAAAAAAGTGTTAAAACCCACCCCAATTGTTTGATAATTAATCACCAATTATTTCTTTCTCGCATTCCATTTTTTTTTTTGGTAATGTAATTTTGTCGTCTATAAGAATAAAGGTGCTTTTGGATAATGAAAATACACTCGAAATGTGAAATCTCCTCACAACTCAAAAGCATGTGTGGTTTTGGTCCAATGAGAGATAATGTTAAACATGATTAAGTGATTGGAATAATAAATAAAGATGGAAGATTGTGAGCCACTTTGGAATATATTTTTTCGTAACTTATCTCTAATTATGTTTTTCGTTAAAATTTAAATTCTAAAATAAATTTTAATTCAATCGATAAACCGAATTAAAGTTAACATTTTTTCAAACTAGACTTGACTCATACTTCACCACACCATTTTAAAAGTTCTCTTATTCATGTTATATGACATTTGTTTGTTTGGGCGATGCTATACGGAACTGATGCTAAAGCTGAATATTTTCTTAGATGGGGCAGTAACTCAAATTCTCGTTTATTGGCATTACTCACATTCCTTTATATAAAGCTGTTTGAGCAAAGTTTGCCCAAATTCCCCAGTCCGATTCACCCCAGTTCCCTCGGAATAATCCCCGGATATATAGTTAAAGCGCCGAGAACAAAACCCTCCCATGGCCGAAATTGGTGCCCACCGTGGGTGCAAATGTGGTGAACCAAATGTAAGGTAAAACAATTTGCTGTTCTGCATAACTTGCTTCTTTTTTGTAAACAGTTTTTGAAGTTCTTCGAAAACGTTGAACTTGTATAAACTCCACAAAATTTTGGTGTACAATATTTTCATCCCTGGCTAATACATGTATAAAGGCCAACACACAAAAAAATTTTTTTTCTGATTCAATCGACGAAATTAATTGATCAATTAATTTTTATAACTTGAAATGTCTCATCACAGAAATCGATAGTACAATTAAAAAATAATTTGACAGGGTCAATTAAAATAATTGATTTACTATTTATTTGTGTGATGTGTGTGAATTTTTATTTTCATGATTTTAAAAATTTGGTGAAAATCGATGAGTTGCAGCATGCAGATTATAATTGAATTTAATTGAATATTGTGTATTTAAGAATATCTCTCCAAAATTTAATTAGTTTTTTAATTGGAAAAAAATTTTTTCGTGAAATTTTTTCTGTGCAGGGCTTTGTGGCCTCTTTTCCGGCCTACAATGTGTGTAGGATGCCCCTAGTCTTGGTACCTCTCAGGAGGCATTTTTTTTTTTATGTGAGAGCCATATGAGCTTAATAAGAATAATTATGGAGAACTTACTTATCGTCCCTCCTTAGATCCACACCGCTTCCTGTTGGGGTGCCATTTGTTTAAATTATAGCTTTTAACGGTAATTGATCATAATTATTCGTCCCATTTCCATGTGTTATTATTTATTTGTCCTCCTTGTTCTCTGGTTTTGTGGAGAATTGAGATGGACGTAAGAATCATTTAACGCGTATTCCCCAGATAGACCAGTTTTTAGCTATGCAGACCCGAACAAACTCGATAAAGCATACCCGTAAATTGTGTCCAAATGCGCGAATCTAAACCTTATCAAATGCGTGGAATTGTTATAAATTTCGTCCACAGAAACATGTGTCGTAAATTGAGTGACATGAGAATACGATCGCAACCAAATTAACAGTTTTTGAAGTCTTGAAACATATTGAGAAAGATCGATCATTCCTTCTCATGCATGTACAACACAAAAAATTCTTTTCTGGATTCAATCACGAAAGATTACATTAGAAACCAATTCAATTTCTTTAATTGGTAAATGTCTTCAATCACGAAAATGACTTAGTATCAATCATAGTTTTAATTGCATAGAAACAAAATCTCTTATTTAAAAAATTAATTGATCTTGCATTACCAAATTTCAATTAATATTTTTATTTTGATTCCATTAAAAAATTTTAATTGCATGTTGATGTGCAAACTCAATTAATTTATAATTAAAAAACGGTAACTATTTTCAATTTACATTCTTGAAGATTGGCTTTAGGAATTTTTTATGGATTAACTACTGATTGTTTGAACAAAAAAAAAATTAATTAAAATTTTAAAAAAAATGTTCCATCACTTTTTTAATCTCGACTTAGATCTTCCGAACTTTTGCATTAAAAAGTTAGATTGTATCAATTAATGTTTTTAATTAAGAAAAAATTTTAAAATCTTTCAATTATGATCTAATTAGACTTAATGTCTCTATCGATGATTTAAAAGTTTCATTTGTATCAATTAATTTGTATAATTGAAAAAATTTTCAACTTCAATTACTTTTTAATTTGGAAATATTTTGTCGGTGATATTTTTTCTGGTGTACGTTAGAATAATTGATTGTGGGACCAAAAAAATTAACACAGCTTGAATGATTAAGCAGGCAAAAAGTCGAACGCGTGCTTCGATTTCGCCGTCCAGACAAAAGTATTAAAATTTACACGGAAATAAACATTATCTGAGTTCGCCTTTAAAAATTACTATTCGACGTTCAACGTTTGATTCAGAAAGATATATATACTTTCGTAAAGACACGCCTTACAAACATTTTATTTGGATTGCAATAAAAGTTGTCGGCAAGAAAAAAATATAATGATTTAATTTTGACGACGAAAAAGATGGACTTAACCACAAAAATGTTTAAAATTTTAATAATACATCTCCTTTTATATAATTTCCTGCATTCGATTCTGTATTGACATACAGCCGTAGAAGCAAATATTCAATTTTATAATTTTTTTTTATGTTTCCATTTGTGCGGATGGATGATAGTCGCACTACCGAGTATATCGGTTTAACGCTTATCAACCACTGAACTTCCTGCTTAACCTTGAGAGAAAAACGGCACTATTAGCCAAGCAATGAATGATGTACGAAATACAAACATTTGAAATGGAAGACTAGAGTCATTTTATAAGTAAAAATTCTAAACATTCTTCTAAAATATTTCCCAGATTTCCAGAAGAAAACAATATTTAACATATTTACTACGAATCCTCAATATGCTCGTATTCATAGCATAAATCCAGTTTTTTGAAAAAAAAAAAAAACTTTTTGGTTATTACGGAAAAATAAAAAAATATATGCTACAAAAAAAATTTGTTGGGCGATAAAAGCTTTAAACTTTTCTTTACATGTTCTAAATGTCTTTCTGTTTCAAACAAAATTATCATTAAGGATACATACAGTTACTTAAGGAATGAATG
>PGFW01019374.1:18474-29322 GCA_003123925.1 Haematobia irritans | reverse complement strand
TATAGAAAGAGATGATATATACATGTAATTTTATTAATGGAAAAAATCTGGCACAATCTAAAAATTAACCAAGATTTCCTTCTTTCGGGTGGGTTTCACTGGTCTTTTAAGTGTACCAATTAACCAAAAAAAAATTATTCTGATTCAATCACGAAATTAAGCCGGCTGAGTACATATGTATTAGCCTATGGATAAAATATTGTAACCAAAAAATTGTTGTGTTTATACAAGTTCAACCTTTTCGAAGAACTTCAAAAAACTGTTACAAAAGAACAACGGTTTGCGACACCCGTTGTCCACAGGACTTATTTATTGTCACAATTACTTTTGTGTGAATTAATATTTTAAATTTATTTTAACATAATAGTTACAGAAAATATTTCCATGTATTCTTCATCTTTATTTATTATTCAATCACTTAAGCATGTTACTTCTCATTGGCCCAATCAATTTAGAATCTTTCGAGTGTATAACAAAGACAATTACCAAAAAAAAAATGGAATTACGAGAATATTGTGATAAATTATCTCCGTTTCTTTCCTTCCATGTAATTGAAATTTGCATGCAGTGTTCTTCTTGATGTACTAGTCCTACAATGAATCGATTACGTTGGCATTGACAAATCTCACACAGTCTGAATTGTGTCAGGTCCGCAGTGAGATTAATGAAGCTCTATTAACCAGTTTCCAATTTTCTTTTTATCTATCTATATTTCCATAGAGGTCGCAGTCGTTGTCACAATGTCATGCTGGGTTAAGAAGGAAGGCGGTCACTCCAATATGCCTCATTAATATTTATGCAAGTACACTCGACTGACATCTGTTTACATCCTAAAACATCTTGCCCAATCCGCATGCAGACATTTGTGATTAATTGTCTCTCGGAGATGGGCCAATTATCGACTTGGGCATTGATAATTTAAACTGCTTAATTTTTTGTCGAAATTGTCATTTCGGCATTGAAATGAATTCATTAATTTCATGTTTCGTTAAATAATACATTCGAGTGCTGATTGAGCAGCGCTGGACAATGACGGTGGTCACGAATCGGATGAGGAAACCCAACAATGGCGGTAGGCGGCTTCCAGGGCAGTGAATCGTGCCACTTTGACCTGCTGGCAAATGACAAAGAATCAATAATGAAATAAAATATTTATTAAATAAAATGCATATGCATATATTTTTTTTAAATAGTGCTCGGGAGTTTATCACTTGAATGATATATGAGAGATGAAACATTAATTGGCCGTGTTACATGAGCATTGAGTGGCAGTCTCAAAAGCACACATAATATCAAAACAAGTGGACTGTATTTGTGACATCAAACTCTGTCGGTCATGATATTGTGGAGTTCGCAAGTAGAGTATCGATTGCATTGGGTATGAGAAGATGAGGCTTGCATATGCCTGCCGTTTGTTAATAGTTTTCATTGTTGTGGTCCTAAAAACACTAACTGAAAGTTGCATGCTTTCTTTTGTATTCTATCGACTTTTCCAGCAAAATAAAAAATTGCGGAAAAGTTATGAAAATGCAGCAATGAAGATTATGAATTACTAATTGAAAATTACTAGATGAGTATGACCGTTGTTCGCATTAATTCTTCAGATATGGTAATTTTTCAGTATATTGGATTTAATTTAAAAAGTAAAAAAGAAAAATTTTCTTACTCCCATTGTTTTCAATTAACTCTGTTAGTGGAACATTAGGTAACGAATTTTAACCGTTCTTATTAAGCTATATCTGTAGAATTTTATGTACATGCGTGAAAACGATTTGTATCGAACAAACCTTTCCACGTAGGGCGAAATGTTTGAAGTTTGGCGAACTTGGGGATTGCTAAGAATTCCATAAATTTAGGGTTTTTTGTGTTTTTGTTTTTAAATCGTTCGGTATAATAATCAAGTTTACATGAAATTCTTTTTATTTCCATATAATTGTAAGAGAAGCACAGCGATTTTTTTTGCATAAAATATTGTAAAAATATTATTGTTTAAATTGGGGATTTTCGGGGACAAAAGTGTCCCAGTTTGGGGATAAGGATAACAAAAGTGGTGTATTTAAATCTGGACCGATAGGACTGACAATAAGCTCTTTTAAAGAGTGTACTTAAAGATGAACCATTTAGAAATGAACTAGTATGACATTGTAATTCCAAATCTGACTATATTGAATGGGTTTAGTCATTACCGAATATTATGCTCATAGTTATATCTAAGCTGACTTTCTTTTTAGATGGGAACTAATAAATAATTTTGGTTGAAGAGAGCATGTGTGGCGTATAGTTAACTACTAGAGGTCTGCAGCAATTCCATTGTAAATGCCGGAGTACACTGTCTACTTGGCCTAAATGAGTAAAATATATTTTGAGAGAGTGCCGCAAAATCAAATGTAGCACATTTTAATGACCACAAAAGCCACGAGTAACTTCTTGTTGCTAACTCTGATGCTTCAGCTACCAACAAACAATATTCCTCTTTCTCTCTTATTGAAAGTCGTACTCAGATGTCACGTCGAGTATGTTGCGAGAAAAAACTTCTAGAGTACTTCCATGTACCACGTGCAGTATTCAGAAATACAAATGAAAACAGTTACCTCCATAAATATAAGTGTTTTCGGATTGATAGTAAGACAGCGGCAAAAGCGTTAAGGTAAGTGTGTGACTATACATAAATATATGAAATATGTGACATAACCATACATATCTAGTGATTAACTATAATGGAAAGTGTTGCTTCGCACATCAACTGAGAAATACGTGGTACCCACACCACGTGAAGTGAAGAGAATCCATGTTGTATCTTTGTCTCCAGTACTTACATTTTTATTGTTCCCTTTTTTTCGGAACACATAATTGTTTCGGATAAGTTACTTGTGGATTGAAAGCACGTGTTCCTCTCGACTTCACTATCTTGCGCTCTGAGAGAATAGACAATGTAGTAGTATCATTCGACAAGCGAAGTTGCATCAACATGTAGTGGAATAAGTTATTCGATGCAGACCTCTTAGTTTAATATCCCTTGATGCAACACGGTTCCTCGGAGCGTATAAGTGTTATTAATTGTTCCATTGAGTGCATGAGTGTTGCCACTTAAGTATTGACGACTTTTATAACACGTTTTGAGTTATCATGCTAAAGCTAATTAATATTGCAACAATTAAAGTTTATAGTTTTCCGTTTTCATTTCTTTGAGTTATTACAAATTACTAACAATTGGTTTAATAGATCACATACATATTTGGTACGGTTATCCTTTGGGGGATAAGGGGAGCTTATTTCATATTATTTATGAGGGATTTTATGCTTATAACTAAGACCGACAGAAGTTTATGAAGAATACATTATTTTACGCGAAAGTGTGTTCTGAAATGTCGCCAACTTTCTTGAGAGTGTTAACCACCATTGTTGGGATATTATAGAAGTGGAGAATTGAATCCAAAACTGTTTGTGGTGGCCCTAATTTTCGTATGTACCGAAAGTTAAAATTTTTTCAAACTAGATTACTCAAATTCTATTCCCATGTTATTGACATTTGTTTTTCATAGTTAAATATCTAAAGCTGAAATATTTTTAGATGGGGCATAACTCAAATTCTCTTTATTGCATGCATACATACATTCCTATAACTTGTTGAGCAAAGGCAAATGCAGTCGATCACAGTTTTTTGCTCGGAATAATCGAAATAGAAAGCGAAAACAAAAACCTCATCGAAATTGTGCCGTGGTGCAATGGGTGACAATGTAAGGATAACAAATTTGTTGGGGTGAACGAAGTGTGGTTATTGGAGTTCTCATTATTTGCTGTGGGCTCTTCGTACACTGTGTGTGGATGCCTAGCCACAAGGGGTGGGCCATGGAGGAAATGGTTCGTCTGTCACTTTTGTGGCAGTTTATTTGCACATTATTATGTCGTTAATTATTATTTGCCTTGTTGGTTTTGTGAGAGAGAGAGAGACGTTACAGATAGACAGATAGTATACAGACACACATGTAAACTAATGTGCATGTGTACTTTGATGCGTGGATGCATCGGGTGCAGGAGAATGTGGGTGCGTGTGTTGGTATTTGTGTATGTGGTTGCATGTGTTTGCTGTAATCATTATTGCGATTATTGTGTTCTTGTTGCTGTTTTAACTCGTTTAGCGATTCAATGCGAGGACTAGTTCGGGAGGTCGTTTGTTGCTGGTGTTGTTGTTGGTTTGTGGCGTAATTTATGCATTGCTTTAATATATTTTGCATGGCATTGCATACATGATCTGCCAGTGTGGCGTACACAAATAATCTTTATTAACTTTGCGTTTATTTGTTTGCTAGCAGTGGCCGCTTGCCCTTCTGTCGGGAGTTCCTTATTCGCAGTTTTTTTTTTCGCAAGCTTGTTGTTGCTATTGGTGTTTACCCAGCGGTCTGGGGCCATAGCCATAATGCGGTGACAGATTAATGCACGAGGGGAGGCTCATAATTCAAATTGCATTGAATGAATGAATGAGATGTGTTTGGCCGCAAGTGCGTGGAGCAGGGTGGTGCCCGAAGGGAGAAACGAACTAACGAACAACCGAACACCGAACGGAAATGAATGAGCCAGCTATCAGGCGTGACGGGACTGACTAGCTGACGACAAGCCAACAAACACAAGAGCGAAGGAGCCGTGGTGTTATTTACAATGTACAGTAAATATTCATTTTCACTTGGCAATTGTTATTTGCGTTTTGTATTTGTATTTGCACGGGTAAGTATTGTGTTGTGAGCACCAGTGATGTGTCTTGGTCTGCAAGTGTAAATGTTGATTTGGTATTGTTTGGAGTTGTATTTGTTAGTGAGCTGTGTATGGTGTATTTGCCATTTGTTCCAGTCTATTGTGACGAATTGTTTTTTAAACTTTTGTGTAGTTTGTCTCTTCTCCATTGCAGTCCGGTGAGGTATGTTTAAAGATGGCAGCCTTACTTGAGTTGTATGTTCATTGCCAATCCATTCCATTCATTCGCATTATTCGTTTATTCATTTATGCCATCCCGTGCCACAATGGGTGATAGAACTCAAGATTTAGTTATCAATTTGCACTCCTTACACTCCTTTTAAATTGCAGTCATAATCCATGTATTGGCATGAATAGATGGACCCGCGCGGTTTTATAATGCCGCTGCCACCTGGTGCAAAGTGTTTCGCATACCGCCTGTTGGCACACCGAAAGAATTTTCTTCGTAAAAAAGAACGACAATTTCATTAAAGTACGAAATTTGGTCATGTGTTTTACAACCAAAGAAAATCTTTTATCTAAAGAAGTACGCAATATTTCGTACTTTTTACGAAGGAAAGTTCTTGCAATTTTTCGTAAGTTTGTAAAAAAGAATTCGTCTTTTTAATCAAAAATTCGTACTCTTTTATGAAAAAATGCCCGTTCTTTATGAAAGTGTTTCGTACTTTCTAATGAAAACTTTCGTACTTTTTTTCCAAAAAACTGTTCGATTTATTTTAGAAAAAAAATGTAGTCCAATGTGCATTTAGTTGAAGTAACAAGTTTGAAAAAATGTAATTCACTATTTACACGCTTAAGTTTTGATAATTTTAGTTTTATATTGTTTCAACTTTTATTTCATTTTTATTTATTATTGTTAAATAAGTTTATTAAAAAAAGAATTCTTTATGTCCTATTCGTAAAAAAATTTAAATTTGAAGAAAGGTTTCTTAAGAAGTACGATACTTTTTACAATCGAAAAGTTTAATCTAAGAATATTTCGTACACAGGTTTCGTAAAATTTCGTAAAATGATCTTCGTGAAAAATTTATCGGGAAAATAAAATGAATTTTTTTATTAATGAAGAAATGAAAGTGTTGGAGATAGAGTTGTGGTGTCGTTTTCGAAGAAAAACTTGCGCCGGGTGGTGTTGAAATTGACCAACTTCAAACCTCTGTTTGAGTGTTATTTATTCAAATCCATTCTCTTACAGATTTTAAATTAACCCTTACACGAAGATGTGAAAGAAAATGAAACATAAATTTATGTAATTTTCATGGGCCAATTGTGACAACAGACCTCCAATACCCCCCTTGAACATAGTGTAAAGTCACCCGACTCCAGTACTGAATGTATTCGTGTGAAGGGTGTTGAATGGAGTGTAAGAAATTCGTGATTGCATCGTCGTAATTCATGAAAATTAATGTCATTTAACCTCTTTCTTTTATTTCGTTTTGTGGATTATTTTCGCTTTTATTGCTGTTGAATGTACTTTTTTATGGGCTTTCATGTTGATTTTTTGTCACTTATTTATTTGAATTGTACTTTTACAGTGAATGTGCGCTTTGGCGGTGAATATCGGACAGGCAATGGACTAAAGTGGAATAGAAATTCTCAGTTTGACCAGAAGCCCTTTCAGTATTTAAAATCGTCATATAAGAAAGGTTTTTAGGAGATAAATTTTTGTGAAGCCTGATTTTTTGGTATTTAACTGAGGATGTATTACTTAGTTGTGTGTCGCAAACAGAGTATACTTGAACTATGTTGATTGAACTCATATAAAATATACAGGACAGATGATGGACTCTAATTTTCATTCAGATTACAAATAGTCGCAGCCTCCTATGTGTTATCGTTAATTAGAACTGCTGGTTATCCCCATTATCAGATGCTCGCTAAGCCAAGCCTGCTCTAAAAGTCTTCTTGATGGAATATAGCATGCCGCGAACGAACTGTTGTAAAGACCTTAACTGAAGAGTGCGAGAAGACTGACTGCTTACAAAAAAAAATCTCAGGAAGGAGAATTTTTTGAACAAGTTTCTGCTTTGTTGTAAAGTTCCTTTTTTGAGAGGGCAAAAGTAAAATCCATAAATTTGATGATAGTCTCACATTTTTTGTTCTTACTTTTAAAGAACAACCGATGTCAACGAAAATTCGTTTGTCTAAAAATTCAACCGACTCTGCAGAAAAGAATTTTAGGTCAACGTATACTATCTGTAAATGAGTTTCATGATTTCCGGCAATTATTTTTTTTGAAGCGCAAAATAAAAACCGACAACCGTTTTTAAAAAATTGCGAATTTCGGATAAACCAAAAACCAACTTTCAATAATATTCGGTATTTGTTTTGAAACGCCACATCGACTCTGTATACAACATACGGCATTACGGTGGCCCCCCAACCGATACCAATCGACGTCGTGAGTTCTGTTGGCGCAAATCGAAGGTTACATTTTTTAACTGATCTCTTGGCAAGTAAATCCGATCTGTTGTTTGTTCAAAACTGCTGCAATTTAGAGTGAGTTCTTCATCGAAGATAAAAAGCAATCGATTGGCAGTCAATTTTTTCTTTGATACGAGAGCTCTTGTACTTTGGAAGCTTCAATAATAATTTTTCAAGTATGTGATGCAACTATTCTCGCGATATGCTCTTCTCACACAAGTTTTTTATCACTACTACGCCCGTGGATTTTGATCAATATGGCTTTCACTTTATCAATAATAGACTGTGCCGTTTTTGGCCACTTTTTGGATGCGATGCAACACTGTCCCAATGGTACGAGAAACAAAAGTATCATCCACATTTAAATACCGAATTGGCTTGTGGTCTTCTTCTGAAAATGAATAGATTTCAGAAGGGTTTGTAACTTGTAAACAATACAATAAAACTGGTCACTGAATAAATCTGTCAGCTTTTAGACGACGGGTTTATGACATGATAGCACCCTGATCGTGTGTTGTCATACATATAGATATTGTGTGTGCCAACTAATATACCTATTATGAAAAAATTTTTGTTTTAATAAAATTACAAATGAATTTATGTATTTATTTTATTAATGAAATTACCCTTGGGAATGGATATCACCATCTATTTTTTTTCTTGTTGAAATATTTACAACAAATATTTTGTATCTATCATGGAAACAATTTGGGACGGAGCGGTGGACCCGAAAATCCAAAAATGTATTTAATTGGGCAAGTTGCATGGTTTGGTTTAGAATTAAATATATGCTTTATTGAAATTGCGGACACTTATCACATACATATACATCTACGGCATACCATCGCATTCAAAATGAAAATGTGGTATTTAAAAGAATGTCATATCTCAAAATATAATTATCGGGAAATTTTGGAAATAGGAAATTTATTTCTATAATTGCCATAGAGTTTATTTGTACAAATTTCAATTTTTTTGTTATGTTCGGTGAAACGCTTTTTGTCGACGTAGTTTCTCTTGCATAATGCACTGAAAATACCAATTTCAGTTCCAGTCTCCATACATACATATTCGAATGTGGAAGTCTGTGGATATTGTGAGACCAACGTTTGAATAATTACATTTTCATTATTTAAATTGATTAATAATTATGACAAAGTCGATGTACACATTTGTAAATTCATTTGTATCACTAAATGTGCATTCAGGTTGGATCGCATCAAAAATTTTCTAATTATTGAGAAAAATATTTTCTTCTGTTATTTTAGGTGGTTTCAGTTCGTTCATGCTGAAACATAACCGTTGATTTGACACCTCCAAACAAAGATTATAGATGAAAAGATGGGAAAGATTGGCTACTGAGCACATCAAACGCATTACCACATTAGTTTATATATACTCAAACCAAACGCGTATACGACAAGTATTGGACCAAACGCATTAAAATCAAATAAAAAGAAATTAAGAGGGCCGAAAATAAGTGTTCCATAAAAGGGAAAATGTATTTTTTTTGTTGTGCCTAAAAATTTAACATTGTTTCATTAAGTAAAATTCAACCTTTTCATTTAAAAAATAAAAAACGAAAAACAACAAAAAGTTAGGCAAAACATGTATTAAACTAATCTGGTAAATGCAATATTTGGTATGACACAAGCGCAATTTTCCTATCTTCCTCAATGATCTATAATCTTTGATCCAAACAACCAAACCGAGCATAGAACAAACAAAACGATAGAGGAGCTCCTAAACCAGGAACCGCCCAGGCCCAATTACATCTTTGGCAAAAGGAAAATTAAATGTTTGTTTTCACAAAAATCTTCTGTCCGGGAAGGTTCGAGTTGAATACTGCACAAAAAAAGTAAACTGTTTTATGGGAAAAATGAACTACCTCGTGGGAAAATTGAACTAAAATGTAAATTTTTTAAATGTCCATAATATGTTGCTATACGAAATTCTTACGTCTCATAAAAGCAAAAATGGAGATGGATGATGTTGGAAAATGCATGTTCCGCAAGGATCATTCATATATAGGACCCTGGGAAGAAAGTTCAATGACCGTTCATATGAGTTCAATATGAACTAAAGCAAAAGAAAATTTTCGTACGAGTCTCAAAAATAGTAAGAATAAACTACAGTATAGTCAAAATGGTCGTAATTTGGCGCCAATGAGTTTTTTCTTTACTTTTAGTTCATTTTTTCTTCTATGAGAGGGTGTACTTTCATGGAGCTGTAAAGCTAAATGCGTCCTCGCTTTGTGGTCTCAATATGGAAGTTTTGCTTTTTTTTCGGCACGAGGTAGTATTAGTGCATAAAACAGTTTACTTTTTTGCTGTGTACAGCGCATTTAAACATATTATAGTTATCTTGCGAAATCGAGCTTGGATTGTTGATGTATCAGTATGAATTCATGGGTGTGAGTTAGTAGTTTCTCACACAAAAAAAAAGATTTTATAATTGTAGGGTTGTTATTTGGGGAATTCGATGCTTCCTCCAAGGAAACTCAACGCCACCCTACATTGTATGTGTAATACATGTAATCATGCTTTTTTATTCTGTATTGTATGCATCAGAGCAATATCATCGTCGGCCTAACAATTTTCGTTTTTTTGCATATTGCAGTGAGCATTTCGTACTTTAACATTGTATTTGTTTTATTTCCAAATCAAACAGCAACAGCCATAAAACACCAGCAACCGTGATTACGATTAACATTTTATTATATGGTGGGTGTGTTGTTGGCGGTGTGGTGGGGGTGTGTATTCGTGAGTTATCTCATTTACGCATATGAGAATTTAAATGGGGCACATGTGGTATCCTATGATGATATAGTTAAATAATTAGTCTACTTCGAGAAAACTGCCTTACTTCCCACTGACCAGGTAAATTAATCATCGAACCCAGGAGAGTTAATATTCTCGCCAATACAATTTTCAATTGTAACGATCTTGAGATATATGCACTATCCAAAACGATCTACATAGCCTTGGGGACTGGTTTCCCAATCATTGCCAAGTAATTGGCTTTCCATGTGTGTATTCACTTTCTGATGCTGAAAATATTGGATAATAAAATGGGCTACAACGATGCATTTACAAAGTTGCAAAAAGTTTAACAGCCGTCTTATGGTGATACGGGCTGTTACAGTTTGTCCATAGATTGATTATGCGCAGCGCTGTTCATATGATTAGCACTAATCAGTAAGAATGTAGTTGGCATCTCCACAAGTTGATCAGTCATGACATTCACATAAAACATCATTGAATCGAACGTAAAATGTGTTATTCTGAAATAACGACACAACAGTAAATCAAACCAAACAAAAGATAACTTTTGTTAACAAAGGAAGTACAAAAAGCCTACTAAATCTATAACTTTGTTCATGGAATTATTATGTATTGAGAAGTCTTTGACTATAAAAATTTTTGAATACGTTATGATATGAGAATAAAATAAAGTAATTACGTCTGAATAAAATTTCTTGAATTTAAAGAAAAAAAAATATACGTATTATTATGAAAATCCGCGTGATATCTGTGTTTGTAATACAAAGTTTAGTAAAAATTTCTAAAATTAACCCAAGATTTTCCTTCGCGTGGGTTCACTCGGTTTTTAAGTGTAACAATACACACAAACACAAAAAGATTTTCTGATTCAATTCACCGAAATTAATTCATCCAT
>PGFW01019365.1:11158-25827 GCA_003123925.1 Haematobia irritans | reverse complement strand
CTTCCTGCGCGCCTCCATCTCCCCCTTGCCGCCTTTGGAATAAAAATTTTGACAAAATTTTTTAGAATAAAATTTTGAAAATTTGTATTAGAAATAACATTTGGGCCAATTTCTTTTAAAATAAAATTTTTCTTAGAAAACAAATTTGCAAAACTTTCTATTAGAATAAAATATTTGACAAACTTTCTTTAGAAATAAAATTAAAAAAATCTATAGAAAAAAATGTGACAAACTTTCTTTAGAAAACAAATTTTGAAAAAAAAATTCTGTAGTGAAATAAAATTATTGACAAATCTTTTGTTAGAATATTGACACATTTACAAATTTGACAAACAAAATGTTGGACGAATTTTTGTTTAGAAATAAAATTTGGAACAATTTTCTTAGAAATAAATTTTGAAAATTCTATAGAAATAAAAATCTTGACAAAAATTTTATTTCATATAAATGTTACAATTTTTCTATAGAATATAAAATTGTGACAAAATTTTCTATAGAAAAAAATTTGACAATTTTTTTAGAAATAAAAACTTTGACAAAATTTACTATAAAAATAATTTGAACAAAAATTTCTATAGAAATAAAAACTTTGGACAAATTTTTCTTTAGAAATAAATTTTGACATAAATTTCTTAGAAATAAATTTGACAAAATTTTCTATAGAAATAAAATGTTGACAAACTTTTTCTGTAGAAAAAAAAATTTGAAAAAAATCTATAGAAATAAAATTTTGACAAATCTTTGTTTAGAAATAAAATTTGGATACAATTTTCTTTAGAAATAAAATTTTGAAAAGATTTTCTATAGAAATAAAAATTTTAACAAAATTTTCTATAGAAATAAAATGTTGACAAATTTTTGTTTAGAAATAAAATTTGGACACAATTTTCTATAGAAATAAAATTTTGACAATTTTAGTTTAGAATAAATTTGGACACAATTTTCTTTAGAAATAAAATTTTGAAAATTTATCTATAGAAATAAAATTTTTGACAAAATTTTATATTTCAATAAAATGTGAAAAATTTTTACTATAGAAATTAAATTGTGACAAAATTTTCTATAGAAAGAAAAGTTTGGACAAATTTTTTTAGAAATAAAATTTGACAAAATTTTCTAAGAAAATAAAATGTGACAAAAATTTTTTTTAGAAAAAATTTGAAAAATCATTGTCCTAAGAAATAAAATTTTGACAAAATTTTCCATGATAAATAAAAGTTCTTGCAAAAATTTTCTATTAGAAATAAATTTTGACAAAATTTCTATAGAAACTAAAATTTAACAATTTTAATTTTTAAATAAAACTTTGGACACAATTTCTTCTTTAGAAAATAACATTTCTCTATAGAAATAAATTTTGACAAAATTTTCTATAGAAATAAAATGTTGACAAATTTTCTTTAGAAATAAAATTTTGAAAAAAGAAATCTATAGCAATAAAATTTTGACAAACCTAGAAATAAAATTTTTACAGAATTTTCTATAGAAATAAAATTTTGACATAAATTTCTTTAGAAATGAAATTTTGACAAAATTTTCTATAGAAATAAAATGTTGACAAAATTTTCTGTAGAAAAAAAAATTTGATAAAAATCTATAGAAATAAAATTTTAACAATTTTTTTTTAAATAAAATTTGGACACAATTTTCTTTAGAAATAATAAAATGTTGACAAACTTTTCTTTAGAAATAAAATTTTGAAAAAAATCTATAGCAATAAAATTTTGACAAACCTAGAAATAAAATTTTGACAGAATTTTCTATAGAAATAAAATTTTGACAAATTTTTGTTTAGAAATAAAATTTGGACACAATTTTCTTTAGAAATAAAGTTGTGAAGAAATGTTCTATAGAAATAAAAATTTTGACAAAATTTTCTATAGAAATAAACTGTTGACAAATTTTTCTTTAGAATAAAATTTTTGGCAAAATTGTTCATAGAAATACAATTTTGAAAATAATTTTTTTTGGTTTGGATTTTTTTTTTTGTACAATTTTCTCAAATTTTGGTAGATTATTTTTTGACTTCGAGAGGTGTATAAGAGACAGACCGTGGATGCAGCCCTTTCAGTATCACAATAACGATGGCACGAGAACCAAAAGAGTTATTCATTAGCGATTATTAAATTCTCTATGTTTGAAGTATGTGTCTTTTTTTAAAAATTCTGAAGCCTTGTATACAAAAAATTACTCCGCTAAAATCTACAATTTACATTCAATCTACAAGTCCAACCATCTCTCTGTTTCCCCTTTTTATTTAATAACTTAACTTTGTAAATTTATTCAAGACCCTTAACAAAATTTACGTTAACCAAAAATGTTTTTCTCTTTTCTATGATTTTAGCTAACATTTGCCGAACTACAACAACAGCAGCAGCAACAACAACAACAATCTGAGCCTCAGGTACCACCACCTCCGGCTCCCTTATCGACTTTACCCTCCAGAGTTAATGCCCAACTCTTAGCTGCTGCTGCCTCAAACTCAAATGCTGAGGCACCAACAGCCCATAGCACATTGCCCACACACCAATCATCTGGCGTAGTTCACCAGAGCAACCAAACGCAACCCTCACAAACTCTTCAACAACAACATCACCATCAGCATCAACAGCATCAGAAAAAAGCACATACTCAACGAAGCCAGACACAACAACGTTTACCACATCCGTCAGCTGCTGCTGCATCTTCTTCAGCTGTAATAGCATCGACAGCCACCACTTCCACATTACAAGTGGTTGCTGGTGGAGGTTTAGGAGCTGTTGCCGGATCCGGCCCCAATACATCAGTGGTCAGTGGCTTAACCACTTTACAAAGTCAGAATTCGGCCATTAAACAGGCATCAGTCAAACTCATCGAAGGTTATTCGGATCCCAAAGATAGCAAACGTCATAAAAAAGTCTATCACAAGAAGGCCAAAAGGAAAGCTCAGGCCAAAAGGCCAGCATCGCAACAAGCACAAAACCAAGCGTCGAAGACCCCATCTGGTAATGGGCAAACATTAACAACTCCTCAAACCAAGGAGAAGGATAAACGCAGCAATTACAGTTCAGGTAAGTAGGCAAGGCAGGGGGATGGAATAAAACAATTTAGCCATAAAAAAACTCCTAACATCTATCAATGGTCCATTGGATCTATCCATTTGTTTTCATTGCTGTGGAGTTTGATTGAGGGTCATTCGTCAGTCAATCCTTGGCTTACAACAATTGGCAATTAGTTACACATGGTTCTGATCTATTCTCCGTGGCCATATTCGAAAGCCATTTGCATGGGGCAGGGGAACTCAAACTAATCTGCATGACCACCATGGCTACGAGTCTCAATTACTTGGCAAACTCGCAAACTCTTTAGCAAACTTTCAAATGATTTTAATCAACTTTCACTTACCCGTTAACAACTGCAGCAAATAAATTAACTTTCCCGGCAGGTTGGAGGCAGAGACAGAGCACAGCTGCAAGACCCGCCAACAAACTTTTTTTTTGTGCCATTGACAATTTAATTATTTTCTCCTCAGCACCTAACTGCAATGGTGGTGAAGCATGAAATAGAGGAAGAAAGAGGATTTTTTTTTGTCCAACCAATTTTTTTAAAAAATTTAACTAAATAAAAAAAAAATTTTTAAGTCCAAAATTTTAATTTCTATAGAAAATTTTGTCAAAATTTTATTTCTATAGAAAACTTTGTCAAAATTTTATTTCTATAGAAAAATTTGTCAAAATTTTATTTCTACAGCATAAAATGTTGTCAAAATTTTTTACTTCCTATAGAAAATTATCATTAAAAATTTATTTCTCTAAAACAATTTTGTCAAAAGTATATTTCTATGGAAAATCTTGTCAAAATTTATTTCTATAGTAAATTTTGTCAAAAAATTATATTTCTACGGATAATTTTGTCAAAAATTTTTCAATTTGCTATAGAATATTTTTGTCAAAAATTTTATTAGCTAATACGTAAATCTTGTCAAAATTTTATTTATATAAAAAATTTGCCAAATTTTATTAATTTCTATAGAAAATTTTGTCAAAAATTTATTCCTATGAAGAAATATTTTGTCAAAATAATTTTTCTATAAAGAAAAATTTTGTCAAAAATTTTATTTCTATAGAAAATTCTGTCATAGTTATCATTTTCTATAGAAGATTTTGTCACAATTTTATTTATATAGAAAATTTGTCAAAAATTTTAATTTTTTATAGAAAATTTTGTCAAATTTTTATTTTCTATAGAAAATTTTGTCAAATTTTATTTCTATAAGAAAATTTTGGTTCCAAATTTTATTTTCTAAATAGAAATTTTGTCAAAACATTTCATCTAATAAAGAAAATTTTGTCAAAAATTTTTATTTCTATAAGAAAAATTTTTGTCAAAATTTATTCTACACAGAAAATTTTGTCAATTTTTTGTTTCTATACAAATGTTTTGTCGAATTTTCTTTCTGTAAAAAATATTGTCAAAATTAAATTTCTATAGAAAATTTTGTCAAAATTTTCTATAGAAAATAAAAATTTGAACAAAACTTTCTATATGAAATTAATTTATTTTATTTCTAATAGAATAATTTTATCAAAATTTTATTTCTAATATAAAATTTTGTCAAAAAATTTTATTTCTAGAGAAAATGTTGTCATATATTTTATTTCTGTAGAAAATTTTGCCAAAATTTTCTATAAAAATTAAAATTTTGGGCAAAATTTTCTATAAAAATAAAATTTTGACAAAAATTTTTTCTATAAAATTAAATTTATTTTATTTCTATAGAAATATTTTATCAAAAATCGTTATTTCTTAAATATAAAATGTTGTCAAAAATTTATTTCTAGAGAAAATGTTGTCATAATTTTATTTCTGTAGAAATTTGCCAAAAATTTATTTCTACAGAAAATTTGTTCAAATTTTATTTTTATAGAAAATTTTGGCCAAAATTTTTATTTTTATAGAAAATTTTTGTCAAAATTTTCATTTCTATAGAATAATTTTGTCAAAAATTTTATTTCTAATAGTAAATCTTGTCAAAATTTTATTTATATAGAAATTTTGGCCAAATTTTCATTTCAATAGAATATTTTTGTTGTCAAAAATTTTATTTCTATAGAAAATTTTGACAAAATAAATTTTTTAAATAGGAAAGATTTTGTCAAAATATTATCTCCATAGAAAAATTTTGTCATGAGTTTCATTTGCTGTAGAAAGATTTTGTCACAATTTTATTTATAATAGAAAATTTTGTCAAAAGTTTTAAATTTTATAGAAAATATTTGTCAAAATTTTACTTTCCTAGCAGAACATTTTTGTAAAAAATGCTATTTCTAATAGAATATTTTGTCAAAATTTTATGTTCTAATATAAAATTTTGTCAAAAATTTTATTTACTAAGAGAAATGGTTGTCATAATTTTTATTTCTGTAGAAATTTTGCAATAATTTTATTTCACAGAAATTTTGTCCAAAAATTTTTATTTCATAGAATTTTTGTCCAAAAATTTATTTCAAATAGAAAAATTTTGTCAAAAAAATTTTTTTTCTAAAAAATTTTCTCAATTTTTTTTTCTTACAAAAATTTTGTCAAAATTTTATTTCTATAGTAAATGTTGGGTGACAGGTTCACTTAGTGGCTTACAAAATCATTTTGATGCTATTGCCTTTAACATAAAGCATAATCATTTTCGCGAGTAAGAATTTTTTTTCCGTCTAAATTTCAAAAAACTTGTATGAATAATTTCAAACTACAAGTCCGCCTTACAATTATTCCCCTCACAACTTTCATGATTTATAGCCTATTTTGGTATCAAATTCCATAATTCTTGCTTTCGTTCTCCTCACGAAAATCTTGCAATAAAATGTTATTTAAAAATTAATTACATGTGGTTAACAACCCCCCCAAAGATAATAGTTCCATATTCAACCAATATAAGGATAATTTTACTGCAAACAACCTACCGATGTTTGCGTGTCACAGTGCATGCCAAGACATATGTATGTGTACGTTTGTAATCTCTTCCCACAGTGTTGAATATTTTTCAGATGTCCTAGAACAAATTTTTCAAAAATTTTAATTGGCAATAAAAAGTACAGACTGCAATTTTATAAAAGACGTAAAGGCCAGACTCAGAGGGGTAGAGTTAAGGAATGGGAATACAATGTTTTACATGTAATTAAAATTATGGATATTACGGCTCTTCACCCGCATATCTAATTCTCAACATGTTTGAGAAATGGGGATATTTTTATGGAGAAAAACATAATGTCCTGTGACATTTATAATTAAATAATATAAACAAATTTTTCCGCTACTGATGGTTATAAGAAATTTTATCAAATAATCGAAAGAAGGAAGTTTCCAAGGATATTAGTAATGCCAAAAATCTTGGAAAGGCCCTACAGACCATAAAATTATGAAATATATAGGGCAAATTAAGCTTTTGTCTGAGTGAATGTTTAATGGTGTTCAATGTCACATACAAACAAGAGAGGCATAAGAGATAGCTTCCCCATAATGACTCTCTCTCTCTCTCTCTTTCTCATCAAGACTTCACAACTATAAGAGAATAAATGGAAAGCATTAAAATGACTCAATGATTCCAAAATTATGGCGGGGGTTTTTATATCATCTACCATAAATTTCAGATTTTTAATCAAAAATTTTCCACTTCCTTTGTGCTTGCAACTATTTAAAATGATTTTTCCATGGAAAAATTAAAAAACAGACATTTAAGAGAAGTTGAATAAGGAAGGAAAAGCTATAGAGACAAGACTGGCAAATTATTTCTTAACCTAAGCTGTCTTTCGTTTTGGCCAAAAGTTTAATGGTTTTATTAAAACTTCCTTAATCAATGTTCCTATAATTATGCTAAATTGAAAGCAAAGGCCCATTATGGCTTTGCATCAAGCTCCATAAATATTTCCATTTCGCAGAGACTAAAAAATGTTTGTATCTTTTTTATGTCGGACCGCGTAAATGATGACGTTGAACGATGGGCAATGGTGTTGGAAATGGCAATTCATTAATGAGTTGCTTTAAGGCCTTTTTTCTTAAAGCCTTACGCGCAAACACTGGCTTACTAAGTACCAATGGCCTCCCGAAAATATTACCAATCAGCATCCTTAACTCCAAAAGATTTTAGTTTATGTGAATTTTTTTTGTTTTTAGTTTTGCCTTCAAAATAAGAGGGAAAATTAAAAATTCTTAACCGAAACTTAAGGGGTTGGGTTAAAGTAAATTGGATATAATTGAGTTAGTACTTAATATGACAGCGAATATCTTTGTGACTATAGGAAAATGCCTCTTAAAGATCCAAGTGTTATAAAAATTATGAAAACTGTATGTTGTCCCTAAGCTAGATAGGAATTCTCTCAAGGGTCTTAAAAAAAACTGAAAAAAAAATTTTGAAAATCAATTTAGAATTTAATAATATGAAATATACCAGTATTCTTATAAAAAATATTTTTATTAAAAAATATACCATAATATTTTTATTAAAATATCCAACGAATGTTCTTTATTATTTTAGGATTGATGAACCGGATATCGCTGCTTAAGATAAAATTGTTCTTTGTAGCCTTAAGACACAACCAAAAATTTTGAAACTACAGGAACTGTCGAATTTTTTTTAAATATAGAATTTTTGGATTTTGCATGGGTATTGACTTTAAAAAAAAATTAATAAATAAACTTAATTTATAGGGATTATTTTTTTGTTTCAAAATCGTCAAAGCCTCAAATCATTCGGCAATTTTTAAAAGACCGAGGTAGCATTTGAAATACGCGATTTTTTTAAATTTTTATATATGAATCTTTTCCGCCTGTTAATGTATTACTCAAAATAAAGCTCAAATATTTTTTTTTTAGTTTTTTGATCAAAATCAAAAACCATCTTGGAAAATAATGATCAAATTTTAGATTCAGTTTAGATGTGGCAGGAACTGGCAACCTTTGATAAAGATTATTTTTGGATCGAGTGGCAACCGTGCAGAAACTGGCTTAACCTTTGGCAAATGAATTATGAC
The DNA here is from genome assembly GCA_003123925.1 of Haematobia irritans. Lineage (NCBI taxonomy): Eukaryota > Metazoa > Arthropoda > Insecta > Diptera > Muscidae > Haematobia > Haematobia irritans. The sequence goes on along the minus strand of PGFW01019365.1, from coordinate 17,824 downwards.
CGATTCAAAACGGCCGCCAAAAGTTTCCAAGGTCAAAATTCCATAGCCAACGGTGGCAGTTTTTCTGCACGGTTGGCCAACTCGATCCAAAAATAATCTAATCACAAATTTTTACGAAAAAAAACTACAAAATAAAAAAAAACTTAAGTTTGCAGTTTTTGATTTTATTAGAAAAATTTTGTCAAAATTTTCCATAGAAAATAAAGTTGTTGACAAAATTTTTTCTATAGAATGTTAAAATTGTTGACAATAAAATTTCCCTATAGAATTAAAAATTTTGGCAAAAATTTTTTCTAAAAGAAGCTAAAAATGTTGATAAATTATTTTCTATAGAAATAAAATTTGACAATTTTTTTTTTTCTCTAGAAATAAAATTTGACGAAAAATTTTCTATAGAAATAAAATTTTGGAACTAAAATTGTCTTTAGAAATAAAATTTTGACAAAAATTTTCTTTAGAGAATAAAATATTTGACAAAATTTTTTTTAGAAATAAAATGTGACAAATGCTTTTGTTTAAGAAAAATAAAGATTTTGGACACAATTTTCTTTTAGAAATAAAATTTTTTCTATAGAAAAAAACATTTTGATAAAACTTTCTATAGAAATAAAAATATTGACAAACTTTTCTTTTAGAAATAAAAATTAAAAAAAATTCTATAGAAATAAAAATTCGACAAACTTTTCTATTAGAACAAAAATTTTGAAAAAATCTGTAGAAATAAAAATTTTGACAAATTTTTGGTTTAAAAATAAAATTTGGAGCACAATTTTCTTTAGAAAATAAAATTTTAAAAATTTTCAGTAATAGAAAATAAAAATCTTGACAAAATTTTTATTTGCCATATAAAAATGTTGACAAATTTTTTCTAGTAAAGAAATAAAATTGGTGACAAAATTTTCTATAAGAAAGAAAAATTTTTGACAATTTTTTTAGAAATAAAACTTTTGACAAAATTTTCTATAAAATAAAATTTGAAACAAAATTTTCTAATAGAAATAAATTTGGACAAAATTTTCTTTAGAATAAAAATTTTGACAAATTTCTTTAGAAATGAAATTTTGACAAAATTTTCAATATATGAAATAAAATGTTGAAAAACTTTTCTGTAAAAAAAAAATTTTGAAAAAAATCTATAGACATAAAAATTTTGACAATATCTTTGTTTAGAAAATAAAATTTGGATACAATTTTTCTTTAGAAATAAAATTTTGAAAAGAATTTTCCCTATAGAAATAAAAAATTTAACAAAATTTTTCTATAGAAATAAAATGTTGACAAAATTTTTTTGTTTAGAAATAAAATTTGGACACAATTTTCTATAGAAATAAATTTTGAACAATTTTTTAGTTTTAGAAATAATAAACGTTGATTGAACAAACTTTTCTTTAGAAACAAAATTTTGAAAAAAAAATCAGTAGAAATAAAATTTTGACAAAATTTTTGTTTTAGAAATAAAAATATTGGACACAAATTTTCTTAGAAATACAAATTTTAAAAATTTTTCTATAGAAATAAAAAATCTTGACAAAATTTTTATTATTCCATATAAAAATGTTGACAAATTTTTTCTATAAGAAATAAAATTGTGACAATTTTCTATAGAGAAAATTTTGAAGCAATTTTTTTAGAAATAAAACTTTGACAAAATTTTCTATAAAATAAAATTTAAACAAAATTTTTTCTTTAGAAATAAAATTTTTAAAAAATTTTCTAATAGAAATAAATCTTGACAAATTTTATTTCCAATATAAAATGTTGACCAAAATTTTTTCTATAGAAATAAAAATTGTGACAAATTTTCTTATAGAAAAGAAAATTTTGAACAATTTTTTTTAGAAATAAAACTTTGACAAAATTTTTCTATAAAAATAAAATTTGAACAAAATTTTTCTATAGAAAATAAAATTTGGAAACAAATTTTTCTTTAGAAATAAAATTTATGAACATAAATTTTCTTTAGAAATGAAAATTTTGACAAAATTTTCTAATAGAAATAAAAATGTTGAAAAACTTTTTCTGTAGAAAAAAAAATTTTGAAAAAAAATCTATAGAGACATAAAATTTTGACAAAAATTTTTGTTTAGAAATAAAATTTGATACAATTTTCTTTTAGAAATAAAATTTTGAAAAGATTTTTCTATAGAAATAAAAATTTTAACAAAATTTTCTATAGAACATAAAATGTTGACAAATTTTTTGTTTAGAAATAAAATTTGGACACAAATTATCTATAGAAATAAAATTTGTGACAATTTTTTAAGTTTTAGAAAATAAAATGTTGACAAACTTTTCTTTAGAAACAAAATTTTGAAAAAAATCTGTAGAAATAAAATTTTGACAAATTTTTGTTTAGAAATAAAATTTGGAACACAATTTTCTTTAGAAATAAAATTTTGAAAAATTTCTATAGAAAATAAAATTTTAGACAACTACATTTTTACTTTCCATATAAATGTTCTTTAAGAAAATAACATTATGAAAAAAAAAAAATTATGAAGATAAAATTTTTGACAAATTTTGTTTAGAAATAAAATTGAAACACAATTTTCGTTAGAAATAAAAATTTGAAAAAAATTTTCTAGAAAATAAAAATTTTTGACAAAATTTTGGTATAGAAATAAACTGTTTGACAAAATTTTCTTTCTTTCGTCATAGCGGATGAAAATTGAATTCATCCCTGTGATGAAGCTTATTTTACATCCCTACACAACTATGTTACGTTCCAGATGATGAAATAGTATTTCATCTATTGTGATGATATTTTTCGTTAAATCTGCGATTTTCCTCTTCATCCATAACGATGATGCAATTTCTTCAAAAGTAGCGATTCTCGTTCGTCATGCGCTACAAAACGCCATCGTCATAAGCGATGAACTCTTTTCCCTAAAATTCTGACGTAAATCCATTCATCAAATATGATGTAATAGATTCATAATTCGATGTAATTCGATTCATCAATGCGATGTAAACTATCAAATTGATAAATTGTATTAGAAATATTTTTCTACAACACTTTCAATAAAGAACCATATTGTTTTTTAATTTTAATTAAATTTTATTTTATTTATTTGGAAATATGTACAACGAATTGAAGTAAAAAACGTATGCAAAATTTTTCAATACACATCTATCAAAGCTGTTGATTTTGATAAATTGACCAAATCTAGAACACACAAAACATTCCTGTTCCTTAAATTAGTGTTTTAGATCACGCAAAGGATGAAAAGTGGTTCATCCTGTGGAGTAAAAAAATTATAAAAGAAGAATTTAAAAATTGAAAATTTAAATTATTGTAAAATATATTCGATTTTTTAGAAACAAAATTTAACTCACGCCTTTTTGTGCCCAAACTGTTCCTTTTTCGTTTTTGAATGTTTGCTCATTCCAGTTGATGCTTCATTCTTTAATTTCGCTTATTCGTATTCGTTTTTCAACAGAACGAAAAATGTTACGGCATTTATCTGTAAATTTAGAAATACTTTCATAAACATATAATTTGTTATAAAAAATAATAAAATGACCAAAAAAATAAAAAAAATCGTCATATTGTTTTATTTTTTTTTTTTTTGTGTCCATATATAACACTTCATGTTTTTTTTATTTTTACTTACAATTTTGTTTTTTCTTTAAGCATTTAGCCCTTTATTTTCGGCAATGCGCGACTACCTTACACATTTTGGACTAAATAATAACTGAGAGGAACCATTTTGAAAATGTTCCCTTACCAGCACAGAAAAAAAAAACAATATTCTCTACCACACACTAACGTAAATGGATGTGTTATTTGCATTAGTATTTGTATTAGTATAAAAATGTCAACTGGAGTAGATGAAACTTTTCGTCTATTTGATTACTATTTTCGTCAATTGACGACTTTTTATTGTTCTCATAATGTCTTGGAAAGCCAATTTTAAAAAAAACAACACATGTGAAACAAATGTTTGCTCAAATGCTCGTTTGAGTAAGTTAATTGTGGAGAGAAGCATGAAAATACCAAAACAAAAATAACTTAGAATCTCATTTAATAAAGCTGTGTACAGTTATTTTAAAAACAAAAACGTAGCCAAGCGTATTTGGTTTGTGTGTGTGTGTTTTTTTTTAGGTAGAGAAATAAACACACATCTACAGAACGTATGAATTTTATCATCACCATTGAATCCACTGTTTCGTTCACATTGACTATTGATTTCACTTTTAGGTGTTTTCACTTATATACTAATGGAAAAAATTAGCATAAACAATCAATATAGCATTGAGATTTTTTTTTTTTTTGAATACACATTTCAGAGAAAAGTGTGTTATCATCAATTTGAAGATTGCTTTCCATCAACAATTGACGAAAACCAGCATCCTTGATACATCATGAAAATAAACACTTAAAACTTTTGTCACAAGCTTTCTAATTAATATGTGTACTTCAATATATTGGGGACTATCAAATATAAACGAAAATTAATTTAAATCCAAATGTTAATTTTGTTAACTTTCGCTGAATCGGGAAGAAGAATAATTTCGTCTCATAGACGAAACTATGACGCATCAATGTGACGAACTTATGAAAAGTAACAAAAAATTGACATTTGATGAATTTTGATTTCGTACGTGGACTACGAAATACTCCCATGGACGAAACTTTTTCATCGCATAGACGAAAAACGCATTGATGAAAACTGAAATCGTCCCAAGGTGACGAACGCTTTTTCTTCGGTGTAGAAATAATATGTTGAACAAAATTTTCTGTATAAAATGATAAAAAATCTTGAAATATTTTAAAATTTTTTCTATAAAATATGGTGACACACATTTTCTAAATAGATGAAAATGTTGAAACAACTTTTCTTTAGAAATAAAATTTTGAAAAAATCTATAGCAATAAAATTTGACAAACTAGAATAAAATTTTGACAGAATTTTCTATAGAAATAAAATTTTGGCAAATTTTTTAAAGGAAATAAAAAATTTTGGAAATAAATTGTGAATTTCTAATAGAAATAAAAATTTTTACAAAATTTTCTATAGAAATAAAATGTTGACAAATTTTTCTTTAGAAATAAATTTTTTTATAGACAAAATTTTGCTATAGAAATAAATTTTCACAAAATAGAATTTTTGACTTCGAGAGGCAACGTGGATGCAGCCCTATCACATAACGATGGACGAGAACCAAAATATTATTCATTAGCGATTATTAAATTCTATGTTTGAAGTATGTGTCTTTTTTTAAATTCTGAAGCCTTGTATACAAAAATTACTCCGCTAAAATCTACAATTTACATTCAATCTAAAAGTCCAACCATCTCTCTGTTTCCCCTTTTTATTTAATAAAAACTTTGTAATTTATTCAAGACCTTAACAAAATTTACGTTAACCAAAAATGTTTTTCTCTTTTCTATGATTTTAGCTAACATTTGCCGAACTACAACAACAGCAGCAGCAACAACAACAATCTGAGCCTCAGGTACCACCACTCCGGCTCCCTTATGCGACTTTACCCTCCAGAGTTAATGCCCAACTCTTAGCTGCTGCTGCCTCAAACTCAAATGCTGAGGCACCAACAGCGCCATTAGCACATTGCCCACACACCAATCATCTGGCGTAGTTCACCAGAGCAACCAAACGCAACCCTCACAAACTCTTCAACAACAACATCACCATCAGCATCAACAGCATCAGAAAAAACACATACTCAACGAAGCCAGACACAACAACGTTTACCAGCATCCGTCAGCTGCTGGCTGCATCTTCTTCAGCTGTAATAGCATCGACAGCCACCACTTCCACATTACAAGTGGTTTGCTGGTGGAGGTTTAGGAGCTGTTGCCGGATCCGGCCCCAATACATCAGTGGTCAGTGGCTTAACCATTTACAAAGTCAGAATTCGGCCATTAAACAGGCATCAGTCAAACTCATCGAAGGTTATTCGGATCCCAAAGATAGCAAACGTCATAAAAAAGTCTATCACAAGAAGGCCAAAAGGAAAGCTCAGGCCAAAAGGCCAGCATCGCAACAAGCACAAAACCAAGCGTCGAAGACCCCATCTGGTAATGGCAAACGATTAACAACTCCTCAAACCAAGGAGAAGGATAAACGCAGCATTATTACAGTTCAGGTAAGTAGGCAAGGCAGGGGGATGGTAATAAACAATTTAGCCATAAAAAAACTCCTAACATCTATCAATGGTCCATTGGATCTATCCATTTGTTTTCATTGCTGTGGAGTTTGATTGAGGGTCATTCGTCAGTCAATCCTTGGCTTACAACAATTGGCAATTAGTTACACATGGTTCTGATCTGTTTCTCCGTGGCATATTCGAAAGCCATTTGCATGGGCAGGGGAACTCAACTAATCTGCATGACCACATGGCTACGAGTCTCAATTACTTGGCAAACTCGCAAACTCTTTAGCAAACTTTCAAATGATTTTAATCAACTTTCACTTACCGCTTAACAACTGCGAGCAAATAAATTAACTTTCCCGGCAGGTTGGAGGCAGAGACAGAGCACAGCTGCAAGACCCGCCAACAAACTTTTTTTTTGTGCCATTGACAATTTAATTATTTTCTCCTCAGCACCTAACTGCAATGGTGGTGAAGCATGAAATAGATTTTTGCTAATCCTTCTCTCTCTCCCTCCTTTATTCTCTTTTCACAGATTCATCGGCTCCG